>JAULCD010590343.1:0-13397 GCA_032361085.1 Calliostoma canaliculatum
TGTTATCAGTGTCCCACATGTAGGTGTGTATATGAGCAACACGAGATGTTATCAGTGTCCCACATGTAGGTGTGTATATGAGCAACACGAGATGTTATCAGTGTCCCACATGTAGGTGTGTATATGAGCAACACGAGATGTTATCAGTGTCCCACATGTAGGTGTGTATATGAGCAACACGAGATGTTATCAGTGTCCCACATGTAGGTGTGTATGTGAGCAACACGAGATGTTATCAGTGTCCCACATGTAGGTGTGTATGTGCAGCAGCAGAGGGTGGGTTTCACTGTAAACTATGATATGAAGTTCAAAGCATGTTTACTCCTTTGCTGCTCGTCTCAATAATATAAATCATTATTTATTTTTGTCAATTATTTTATCTATCTGTTTTACCAAAACGCTTTGATAAATGTTGGAACTTTATGTAAATACACATGTTAAGAAATTATTTTAGATTAGTTATCTGAAAGATTTATGTTTTATATTTGCTTAGCTAAATCTATCTTACAGTCATAATGACTCTTAAAAAGCTAAATGTACTTGCGTTGGTTTTAAAACTGCAATTTGTGCTTTTATAAACGCAGTTTGTGCTTTTTGATACCAGATAATAGGTTTTAACTGCCTATTTTGTTCGATATACGACCATGATATTATGCGAATAATTTATGGAATCGACATGGAATCGATGCAGCGCATTAAGAGTTAGTAAAACCATCCAGAACTTAAATCAGTATCAGATACATAGATAGTGGTTATTCGCAAAGGTGTAGGTATCCGGGGCAATAAGATGCAACCGATTAAGTTTGTAATTTTGGAGAGAAAAAAGAATCAAACTCTAAATTTAGTTCTTTTAAACAAAAACGCGAATAAAACACCAAGGTTATTGCAAATTTGATTTGGTGTAAACGTTTTTAATTATACTTTTTTTATATAAAATATGTGCACTTTTGCAGTACGTGCTGCATGCACCATAAATACAAGCATATAATGTGGTGCTCTGAGTAATGTGCAGGCCCAGTATCTCAAACCGATTTTAGGCTAAGTTGCTCGTAAAAGCTAAAATATTGCATTGGCGTACGACTGTCGTTGCCGAGAAATCGCTTTGGAACCGGTGTCATTCGGCACCAGTTCCAAATCGATTTCTGTTTTACGACAGTCATAGACCTAGGGTAAGAAACAACTCCCCAGGACACTGTTTCAAATGTTTTCAGCTGACCCTTCACGTGAGTTTAACAATCACCGTGATTTTAACCCTTAACGCGAGTTTAACCTTTTGCGCGAGTTTAACACTGAACGTGCGTTTAACCCTTAACGTCAGTTTAACACTAAACGTGAGTTTAACACTGAAAGGGCATTTCTACACACATGAAACGTGATTTTGCTTAAATTGGTAAAAGTTACCTGCATAGGGTTGAAAATATACAAAACAATAAAAAGTGTCTGACAAAGCACAATGTTTTTAATTTGGAAGTTGTTAATGTCCCTTTTTAATATGTTTGTCAAAAAGCCAAAAACGGTCCATGGATTGCCTCCCTTTGTTGTGACGTCATTTAAGATTGAAGACATCAATTTGATCTGGTGCTTAAAATTCGCCCCAAACTTCAAACACTGACCGAAACATGTCAGGCATCTACGGCCATGGAGTGCAGAAACGTACATGTATAATTGTTGGAAAATGTTGTAACACATTACTAAAGTATGGCAGTTCAGGGTGACTTAGCTATTTTGTAACAAAATAACAGACCTATCTCACGCGCAGTCAAATTCATGTTGAACACGTGTTGTAGGTGAATGATCCTGAGTGGTTAATGACGTATTCAATTACGTCACAACGAAGGGATGTAATAAATGACAAACTAATGAAACCTTATTAAAATGTGATTTGAAAAAAAATATTTGTATAAAAAATAATACAGTTTATGAAATTTTACACATGGTAAAATTAATATTTTCCCCTATTTAATATTTTTTAAAAATATGAAGAAAAAAGGTTGAAAATTCGTGTATAAATGCCCTTTAACGTGAGTTTAACCCTTAACGTGAGTTTAACCCTCTGCGTGAGTTTAAACCTTTGCGAAACATTAACCCAACTGAATTTCCGTACGTCCGTAAACTGTGAGTACTTTGTATGGTTAAAAATACCTTTAGTGTTTATAACAGAATATGTTTTTAAAAGCCTTATTAATAAAAACATTAGAAAACTGTTTAGCCTGGCACTATAAGGGTGAATGGTTGCCCCTGGACCGAGGTGTGTGGAGTGGCGAGGTCGGGGTCAGAACTGGCCATGTGTCTGTATCATCTCTCACTGACGTTGATTGGTGAACACGGATATGAAATTAACAACCTGCATCGAACTGGCACTTCCTGTCTGACTTCAAGAGGTCATGTGACTGGCAGGTCGACATGCTTGGCACGTGCTGCACGTTAAAGAGGGAAAACAGACGCTGCACAGGTCACAGTGTGGTAATCTAATTGTCATGGAAACTGTTAACACTGAATATTGGAATGTTCATTTGATGAAGCAATGAGCCAGTTGGTTTCATTTTCAAATGCGAAGTTGTTGTTTTTTAAGCGCCAAATTTATAACGCTGTTAAACATTATACAATTTAATGTTTGTTATTTAGACTAGCCTATTAGCTTTGTGAAATTAACAGCAGCTTTTAGTGACAAATCATAAAATATATGAAACAATGTTTCATTAAATCTCATATCACAACACATTTAAGTGGAAACATGAATTCACTAATTTGATATTAATTTGATTTTAAATTATCAAATAAATTATTTTGAAGGCGAGTTTTAAAGTATGATTCTCAATGTGCGGCGCAAACTATTATTTGCAATAGCTGGCCTGAGTGTGTTGACATAGCGATTATTTTGTTTAACTAACATTTCAAACTTGTTTTAGATAGCCTCTAAAGAGTCTTAAGAGGACAGACAATTTTTGTTTGGAGGGGTACACATTCTGAATTTTAAAAAAAAGTGCTGTTCACTAAAACCTGCTTTATTATCATGAGCACTGTTCTTTAGTCGCTATTTCTATGTCCATAATTCAACTAATAATATAAGTTGTTAAAAACCTGGCTCTGTTCCTCTAATCGTTGAGTTGATCTAAGCGGTTTTTTAAACAGTGTCCTGTGGAGTTGTTTCTCACCATAGGCTTACGAATGTTGTAGCACGGAAATCGATTTGAAACCTGTTCCAAAGCGATCTCTGTGCTACGACAGTCGTAAACCAATGTTATATTTTAGCACTTACAATCAGCTTAGCTTTAGATCGCTTTGATGAACGGGACCCTGTCCTGTTTGAATACATATGTAAACACTCATCTCAGTGAGCCTTTAAAACAATTAAATCACCACAAAATGATTTTCCAACATAGCAGGAATGTTAAGATCTCCTACTAACCATAATTCAGCACCGTTAGAGTTAAATGCCTATTTAAGAGTTTTTATACACTTTAAAGTTGGTGTACGTATATCATGACATATTGTGGATGGCAACTTCTGTAAACGGCACGAAAATAGGAACAACCTATTATATTATTTTACATAAGGAATCCGTAGCATTTCATATTTCATACAACACGAGGTTTCTTGGCCATTTTTTGCTCTTCGTCAGGTGAGTGATATTTATCGTGACGGTCTCATCCAATTAATTGGTATGTACATGTTGTTGCTATATCTCTGACTCCCGTACACCCGTGGAGTCATGCCGTCAATTGCTTTAATTATTATCTGCTTCAAGTTCTATCCAATTATCTTGCGTATACATGTTGTTGTCATATCTGTTGTTAAATCATTGGCTTCCTGTACATACCCTGTATAAATTGCTTATCCCTGACCATGAACATCACTCAGCTGAGGAAAGGGCAAGGACTAGCTTAAACGTCGTGATTTACAATTAAAGAAGTTGAAATCCATTTATTTCATGTTATAAAGGCCTATTTGCAATTTATCATTTCAGAATGATAAATCACACCCATTGCATGGAGTAAACATGTTTCCATGTATATATGCGTTCTTACCCTGCAACTAGAATGTCGTACCTTTAACCCTAAGAGTACTGTTTGAAATACATTTCAAAGTCTAAACTATACAGTCAAAAAAGGCTGTAAAAAACCTATTCTGTGGTGCTTTTTAAAACAAATTACCACATGATGGGTTTTCAACCACACACAATAGTCATAGTTTTAAGTCCACTAACGTTTGGCACTTCAAGGGTTAAAAACTACGATATTAAAAGTGTGAGCCCAAGTAAGCCCTTAGATAGGAACCATAACCTGATGTCAGTGGTTTTAATACGAATGAACTTTCCGGTCTTAAACTGATATAACAGTCGCATAAGTTTTATATGGCTTACCACAAACCAATATAAATGTGTCGTAAAGTTGGTTTCTTTGTGCAAACTTAGTTTTGAATGTTAAGGCATGAACGTCACTTTTCGAAAATTTGTTATTTTCCGTTGGTTTTGTTTATTTTCTGTATTGGAAATGACATTTAAAGATAATACATAAAGTGATGCCTGCCTGTTAGAATATTATTGCAATATGAATTAGGAATAGAGTACAATGTTAAAGCCTAGTATATTCATGATCACAAGTATACATCACGTTAGCAAGTTTCGATGTCATGGAACTGTACTGGCGATGAAGATCTTCCTCCTGCGATAAAAGTATTGAAATACTGCCAAAAACCGTCTTGAAGCCAAACTTACCAACTCTTGTGTGTTAGTATCTAGATTCACGGGAAATGTTTCTTTACTTGTATCACGTCCTAACACACAACAGTTAGTGAATTTGGCTTCAACACGGTTTTCAGCAGTACATGAGAATCCTGAGCGGAAAATTTGTTTCATAACCATCTCAGAGGCAGCCTGGTGGTTGCATCGTGCACTTTAAATTGTTTTATGTGTTTCCCTGCACGTTATAATAATAATTTTACATAAGTAATCCTCTTTAGAAAAAACTGTACCATTTATAGTGATTTATTTAAAAAAATCATTTATAAAGGCAATATTGTTTTCCTTAACAAATAAGCAAATAAATTATGACGTCAGACGTAAGACATTGTACTGTTCTGCATTGGGTATATATATGGTGTCTGGGATCTATTTCGTAACTGGGATAGACGTGAAAAATAATGATTATAGCATTTTCGTCACAATACATTATTTCGTTACAGAGGTTTTTCATTCAAAACTTTCTGTATGTCATCAACCAACGTAATGCACAAATGCTTTGTATTTATTCATTAAAATTAGATATTAGCAGTGTATCGTCGCCTAAAGATGGATAGTTTGTCTTCAATGTTCTCAGCTACATACGTGTTATTCAATTTTAGTTTACATATACACGCTGAAAGTTACGAAACTGTACCAAAAAAGACACAGTCCAATCTAATGACCCCCTGCGACCACAGTGTCGCCTCGAGTTGACGCCGACTCAGGGGAGGTAACTTTAATTACGTTTTTATAGCACCAACGGCAGGGATCGTGTGGAGAAAAGACAGATTTTACGGGGAACACAGGACAGTGGCAATTCGTGGATGGAGGGGCAAGGAAATCATTTCACCCCCTCACTCACGCTTGCTGTGGGTGCCACGTTGGAAACACGCTCACGAGACGAGAACGTGGTGTATTTTGCGTCTATTGTTCTGTATATATCTGTGTGACGGCGTGTCACGCTGTGTTAGGTAACTATATAGGACGTGTCACGTCGAGGTGACGGCGTGCAATCAACGCCGTAAATATAACTACACTCTCCTGAGGTGAGGAGTGTCACCTGGTCAATAAGATGGGTTCACAAATGCAAAACTCGTTGTAAACTGTGCAATTTCCAAAGAAAAAAATGAAGGAAATTGTACAGTTTACAACGAATTTGGCATGTATAAAACTCACCTGATGAAGGGGCAAGGACTGGCTTAGAAACGACGTGTTTTACAATTAAAGTTGCACGAACGATATTTTTTTTTTGGAAATTGCACAGTTTACAACGAGTTTGGCATTTATAAAACAAGCCCTGTTTTCTTTTAAAAACGTTCAGTTAACAATTATTTTGAAATTTGTAATGTGACCCTATTGGTCCGGTGCTTGCACTGAATGTCAGAGTGTAAATAGATGTCGTGTAGTGCTCGCGATGTTAAGTTTCTGTAAATATTTGTTCTAAATATTTTACGGAAATTGGCTTTCACTGGGACAACCTTTGACTTTATGTTTAAAATGCCTTCTTCATGCCGGCTGTTCCATTACTGAGAGGTTCACTGTAATGCGTTCTTCATGCTGCCTATTTGGACATAAATCTAGTACATGCATGAAAGCTATATGCTAGATCACTAATTATCATTAATGATTTCAGGTTTTATTCATGGCATGTTTAGATTTACCGATACAACCCCTCATTGACTTTTAAAACAAGTACATTTTAATTAGTTTAATTAGCACGTAACAATCCATGAATATATCATTTAAGATATATAATACAATATATAAACAGGCTCACCACATAATGTACTGACGAAGCTGTTAATAATGATATGCCGTTATATAACGTGTTGCGTAAGTGACATAAAGTAAGCAGTGACGTGTCTCCTTTGATAAGAAGTGTGTTAAATGACAAATTAACAAAAACAGACATTTATTATCTGCTTAAATCGTCATTTTTCTTTTTAATTTGTTTCTTATGGGATAGTTTATCAACGAAGGACAGGTCGATTTAAAAAACACATTTGGACTGCTAAATACACCAAATGGCGTCTTAGGTAATTTCTGCCTTAAAAAAGATCACCTAATGATCAAAATAATTTTCTTACGCATGTACGTTCGTGTGTACTTGTTTATATGTGTAAGGACGTATGTCCCTAATGAAACTCAACGTAGCTATAAAAACAAAAACAATGTGGAGTATTGGTAGAGGTCGACTTGCCATGCCCGACGATATTATCTTTAAGGTCATCCAAAGTGAAGTCAAGGTCACGGAGCTTTGAAACTTGCTTAAACGACCATTTTTAAATTTTACCTCTTGCGCCATTTATACAATCAACATCGATTTAACAATTGTATATAAATCTAGAGAATATGTTTTTACCTCTACTCCAGATTTATAAATTTCCCTTCTTCCATGTGTCACATGACTTTAAAATTCGCTAAAATGACGTTCTGACAAGAGTGTTGTGGTGTTGTAACTTAACCCTTACCGTGCGGCTCACGGAACTATCTGTTAGCCTGACCCGAAAATTTTAATAGGCCGCATTGACTAGTTGGCATAGGCAAGCCCTTAAAATTTCTATGACACTCCACTCACGATAACTCCAAAACTATGCCACACGGCAACGGTTAATAACTTAACCAACTAGGCGGTATACGGACGATGGCACTGAAAGGGGTTGTCCTGACATTTCGACTAGAATATTTTCGAAGTCATTCAAAGTCATGGTCAGGGTCTTAAAGCTTCGAAACTTGTCATTTTCAGCCACCTCAAATGTCAGGCTGGACATGCCAAACGAATGTAAAACTAGAGAGCATATTTTAAGATTTAATTCGGTAAGAAAATTTGTTTTGTCTTAATTACTTTTTTTTGGGGGAAAGTGCACAGTTTATAAAGTTTTAGGCATTTAAAAACCTAACCCATTTGGCTCTGTGACGTCGTAAATTTATGACGACTTTGTTAAACGCCACCCAGGTTATGTAGCGTTGTGGGGTTTATAGGTTTTGACTTTATGTGAACTTAAAAGACACTTGAAGCTAAAATGTAACTGCAAGTTTGAATCATAACACTGAATGACCAAGCATGATTAATATTGCTATTTTGTCTTTTACATCCCCCCAAAATATTGACAATTTTGCGGATAATTGCTGAACCTGACACATTTATTATGACTGTTTTACAGAAAATCTTGTGAATGTGCCAAGAGGTCTTCAGAAAACAATACACTAGTCTGACACATGGCAACTTAAAAAGCCTTGTCATTGTTTTATTGACCAAGATTCATGTTACACTTCTAAAGCAGTCAGTTTTCATTAAGTGAACAAGAATACATAAACATCTTTACACGTATTTTTTCACCTTGCTATCGCCACAGCTGTTGGCTATTTGCAGTCTCAGTAAGTCTCTTAAAAAGTAAGATAGCCGATAAACTCTTGCGGTCATCCGAAATCGGACAATCAGCGGAAGCAGTAGATGTCCGATAAACATGAAAGGACATCCTCTCATCACTGTCTATATATCAGTTGTAGGTGTCCTACGCTGCCAGGGCCCCATCCATCAAAGCGATTTTAAGTTAAGTTAATCGTAAACAAATTTTCAAACAGTGTTCTGTAGAGTTGTTTCTTATCATAGGCTTACAGCTGTCGTAGCCCAGAGATCGCTTTGGAACCGGTGTCGAATGGCACCGGTCCAAAGCAACCTCTGCGCTACAACAGTCGTAAGTCAGTGTTATAGTTAAGCACTGACGATCAACTCAGCTTAAGATTGCTTTGAGAAACGATGCCCAGGGTAATTAGACAGCGTTTAACAGTTACACTGCACTCCTGAAACTCACGTGACAGGAATATACTTTTCAACATCTCTTTTGAATAGAGTTTTGGTGAGCATATATTTTGGTCACTCCCTGCAACATTAAAATAAGAATTTAGCGATAAACAAATTCCATAGTTATCACTTTGAGCAATAAACGCTCTATACTGGTAGCATTAGCCAAAAACATCCGTGTTATTTTCAAACACTTTAAAAAAAACGCAAGTGCAAGTGATAGTTCCTTAAATATTTGCTAACACTTGGGTGATGGTTTAAGTTTACAAATGCAAAACTTGTTATAAACCGTCTACTTTATAAAGAAAAAACTTCCTTTTTAGGGAAGTGGACAATTCGCAACTAAACACAAACTTTAACTTAATAAAAAAAACACCCGATTTTTTCAGATTGGTGTGACAATGCGAAACCATAATAAATACATTGGTAAATTCATAGTGGAAATGCTATTTTTGTTCTAGGAGTGCATTCCTTTGGCTAAAGAAAAACAATTCAGTGAATACAATGTGCAACAGTTTACTCATTAAATTTGCATATAAACGTTAACACTGATTTTACATGAAGGATGACCCCTTTACAACTCTTAATCTACAGAGTTCCAAAATGGGGACAATGATTGTTCACCAGGTGGAAATTGTTCTTTGATATCTTAAGTGAACATATATTAAACAAACTATCAATAACTGGTGTATACCACGTAACAAGATGACTGGATCAACTCTCCTTTTCATGTTTGTGGTGAGTTTCCAAAGGCAGCTCAGGAACTGCTGCCACTCAAGGTGTATAGCAGCTTCTATCTCGGCCAGATCTTGTAAAGGTGGGTCCAGGGCTTGCACTCGACGTCTAATGATGTCCCAAACGTGTTCCAGCTGGTTGAGATCTGAGCTCATGGCAGGCCATGGGAATAGTCCGGATGTAGCGATCACCGTTGAGACTTCCATGTAACCAAATCAAGCTTACAGTCAAGAGAGATGCAACCCCAGACCATTACCGACCCTCAGCCGAATATGACTTATGCTTGGATGTTCTTTGCGGCATATGCTGTGCTTTTTGCTCCAGAACACGCTGGTGCCCGTCTGTGACGTGTAGCAAAAAACGACTGTCATCCGACCAATGCAACTTCCTCCATGACGCAAGATTCCAGTGACGTCGGGCTACACACCGCTCCAAACGGGCTCTTTCATGGTTATTAGTCAAGGTTGGCCTCTTGATCACTCTTCTGGCCCTCAGTCCCAGTGATTTTAATCGGTTTTTCACAGTTCTGTTGCTCACACGTCTGTTGGGGAATCATAGGTGTTTAAGAACGCGACTAGTTGCAAATGGTTGACGTCGAACAAGGCGTGCTAGGTTACGGTCTTTAACTTGAAACATTTTCCGTGGCTGGCCTGGTCATGGCCGTTCCTTAACATGGTTGGTGTGGCGGTGTTTCTGAACAAGGCGGCTGATCACAGTGTGATCAATGTTAAATTGTCGTCCAATGGCTTTGAAGGACATTCCGGTGCACGCCAATAATTTTCCATCTTCTTGCTTCAGAGAGTATTCTTCGAGGCATGTTAAAGGTGATGACAAAAGCATTGGAATTTTTCATTTTTATACAGATTTCAGCAACAAGTGAACAGTGCTTTTTGAAATACTCGTGAGGTGTGTTCTTTACGTGCATTTTGTGGTGTGTTTGCGCGATAGTTTTAACAGCAAACATTGTTGAGAGGGAATAGTGTTCGAATACAACACACATCAATTATGTTATCTTTATCATTATGTATTTCAGTATCACAAAATAAATTTGTGGTGCTTAAATAAGTTTCATGTGTATATTTTGGCATTTTGTTTCATTAGAAAGTTGATAGTGTACAACGCATTGATCCTTACTTGTCATTGGAACAAGAGTTTACATCGTTTATAGGTATTATTTGTCTTTGTAAAGTTTACAACAAATTTGGTATTGGTTAACCAAATCCATTAGCCAGTCGTCACCGAGACCAACGTTCGTGAGGTACAGCGAGGGTAGTAAGGCATGTGAGGAGATGGAATTTTACTTACTTTACGCTGTCATGTTTTTATGTGACAGCCTATTTTGAAGAACATGGCAGGAGCGTTCACGACGTTACATCTGCACTTCAACAAAACAAACGGACATGTTTATAAATGCCAGAATCGTTGTAAACTGTGCACTTTCAAAAGATAAAGGTTGGTTTGTTTGGAAAATGCACAGTTTACAACAATTTTGGCATTTGTAAACCGAACCTTTTGGACCAGGGCATGTTTTTGGTGGATTAGTCCAACACAATGTCATCTTTAAGGCTTTGTTTTACTCGATAAATTTTGTTACAAGTAAATTTGTATGTTTGTTATTTGTCTATGACATTTACATATACTTTGAATTTAGCTCTTCTTATTTTGATAGATAACGTATTTTATCGTTATAGAACTCCTTTTAAACATAAGGTCCTTCTTCATAACAATTTATGTCGGGAATTAAGTCGTTTTATCATGTGACTTCACGACCACCCACTTGCCCGAGTATTGATTTTAAAAGTAGATGTTTTATACAACTCCACTGTTGTAGCTATAATGACTGTACTTATGTCCTACCTCTCATTATCCACGTGGGTGGGGCACTTAGCGACCTTCTACCTCCCAGATGTTTACAGACCTCCACAGCAGGCCAGACTTAAAGTTCACAAACACACGTGCACTTTTAAAAATCAAGTAAAATGCCAAAGTGGTAATTGTGACGTAGTTAAGTTTTGAATACATGTGTTACTTTATTTTAGTCTTGTTATTTTATTCTTTAAATATCTAGATACATATCTCATGCCTATCTCATATCTTATATCTTTAAATATATCATGCCACACACGTACAGTGTGTACGAACTAACGTACTTGTCCTGGTCACCTGCGATACCACTCGGTTTTTTAAAACACAGAAGAAAATTTTGTTAAGGGCAGCCAAAACATGACAATAGCCTATTATCGTTTTGGTGTAAAATCGTGATGGAATTAAATAAAAATTCAACAAAGTCAATATAAAAAGAAACCCCACAACTCTTTGAAGCTGATTGTGTTCCCATGAATGTACCGACATGTTATGTGTTTCCTTACTTTAATCATTAATGTATCAAAACTCTGGTTTAACCCTAAGAGTGCCAATTTAAAAGCGATTTTCTTATGACTTAAAACTGTGGCTACCTTGTGCTTTTGAAAACCTATCTGTGGTAATTTGTTTAAAAGAGCTCCTACAGGAGCTCTTTTAAACAAATTATCACAACTAGGTTTTTAACAGCGTATTCAAATTTGGACATTAAAATCTTAAGCTTGGTATCTAAGGGTTAATATTTACGTAATACTGTTCATATTGTAGAAACACGGCAATCATGTTTTTAATAAATCTTCAAAAACATTCACCGTGTTAGAAAGCGTATTTGAGAGAAAAATAACAGCGGTTTTGTTTGAAGAGTAGATCGTGCAGTTCGTTGATTTTATGCTTCAAGTTTTGTGTTTGGACTGCACAAGCCAGCTGTTCAATCAAGTCTTTTACAAGTTAATGTCATTTAGCTAACTACCGTGTCCATTACTTTAGCTTTTTATTTCTTTTGAGGTTTGTCCACGTGACTTTTTTAATTCACGTATTTTGTTTTTTCGGGCAATTTCGGACTCGAGTGCAGACGTCTGGTCTGAGTGAAAGGAAACTACTTCAAGCGACCCCGGACCAGCCATTTCCAAAGTTGTCCATTGGGACATAAAACAAACACGACTGTCAACAGACCTTTTAACGACTAAGAGACCTTACGTGATTAGCTGCCGCCAATAAATGAAATCAGATAAAATCCCATCATGCACTGCACCGGAAGACGTGTTCCGTCAGTGAGGAGGATGTGGATGTTGGAAAAAACAACAGTGCTAAATCCGATACGTGATTGCAGACCGCGATTAACCCTTAGAATGCCAAGTTTAAATTTGTCCATGTCATTGTCCAACTTCTAAATATGCTTTTAAACCTATCCTATGATAATTTGTTTAAAAGAGCTCCTGTAGGAGCTCTTTTAAACAAAATATCACAGGATATATTTTAACAGGACAAGGTAGAAGGATATTTAGGTCTTCAAAATCAATTCGGTTCTCAAAGGGTTAAACAAATATCTCGTGTCCCATTAGTTTGTTAAAGGGTTTGTGTTATTGCGTGGAGGGTGATATTTTAAACGAATAAAGAAAACCAATAACTCTTGTTTTAGGATCACAGGTGTATAATGTTATGATATAATTATATAATTGAATATCTATAAATATCTCAACATACATAATGATTGCATTAGACTTGTGGGGATGACATCCAGAAACCAAATAAATCACCTCCGTATTGCAGGTTTTTAATACATCGTGGTCTGTCTGTGTTAAGTTATTTTATTCGCACATGTAAAGACGTCATTAAAAAACATGTTTTTGAGTAATAGAAAACGCATCTTCAGTCCCTTCTTGTTCGCTTGACACATATTTGGTTTGGTCATACAAAATTTTTGTACATTTAGCCTGCAGACTATTACGTACCTATATGTTTGCAATTATAGGTAAATATGGCAGTATGATTGTTTAAGACATTTAAACTTGCATTAAATCCTATATATAGAATCCCACATGTGATGGTTTCATAATGTTGACTTCTCCATACCCGTACATAACGTCCACCCATAGGGCAAAAACCATAAATGTTGTGGTTCCGATTACAGGTCTTTAAAATTTAGGGTAGGTCAGTCGGGAATTATTTTTTTTTATTGAAATATATTTTTTCTGACATCAAAGTTTAACCCTTAAAGTGCTGAGTGGATTTCAGTTAATCTTAAAACTGTGATCACTTTGTGTTGTTGAGGAG
>JAULCD010590453.1:0-19589 GCA_032361085.1 Calliostoma canaliculatum
TAATTTTAATAATAGACTGTGAGGTGGTTTAAGGGTCCTAAATGCAACCCCAACCCCAACCCCCATTCTCCCTCCACCCTACCCCCTACCCTTCAATCCTACATTTTCTTAAAATTCATCCACACAAACTACTCGTCTTCTGTCCCACTAACGACACTAACAAGAATTTTTAAACTACCATGAAATAATGATACAAAATTAATATCACTTGTTTAATTTAACCAGCCCTTGTCGCTTGGTTTATATCGAAGCGATTTCATGGTGGACGTGAAGGACTCAAACATTCAGGCCAAACATATAGAATTCAACACAATGTCTGTTACTTCTGCTGGGTTAACTTCCTCTCTGTGTCCTCTTCACAGGTAAGTTGAAACTTGTACCTGGCTAAATTTCCTGCCTAAATTCTTACCTGCCTTAAAAATTATCAACATATAAAACATTACTATATGTTATGTTTTAGCTTACATACAGCCTTACAAATGCTTACACTTACCTGTTAAACTACTTACTGTCAGTTGAATTAAAACAAGTTTGTATAAACATGTAGCATGTGTGGCATGTCCTGTGTGACCTCCCTTTCTGATCACCATTTCGTCCCTGCGTAGTCACCTGTCGAACGTAAAAAAAGAGATCTGGGTAATTAACTGCATTTGTTTTGTTGAATTTTATACAGCTTCGAATTGGAAATTGTCTACAAACTCAACATGTGTGATCGTCTTGTTTCTGTCGTATTTTCTTTAGGAATTGAAAACTCTGTGAAATAGTTTGTCTATGCCACGTACTTGCTCTCAGTTATGCCTGGCTTCTGTTCTTGGTGACAAAGAAAGCTTTCCAAGACTGACCCTCATGACTATTGTTCGGCTTGTCTTGTACAAATGAGGTATGCTGTGGGTTCTAGTGACCGTAGGTGATTATTTGTGAAAAGTTGTCTGACGCAGACTTTGCCCTTTACAAAATAGTTTTTGTCAAGCAAGCTATTGACAATAAATGTAAGAAGAAGAGAGCCACTTTGTCTTCGTCAATTGACCGTTCTTCTGATGCTGCCACTATGGAACCATTCCTCGAAGGACAAAGTCACTAGCAAGTTGATTGACAATAATTTTGCAAATATTCCACTATCTTGTAACCTTGATACAGGCTCGCAGAGAAGAGATCAATCATCAAAGAGGTCGTCTAGTGCATACTCACCCCACTCTTACAGTGATACTGCTTAGTCGCTAATGATACTGATGAAGTCGATAATAAAGTAATGACTGTGGATAAAGTGTTGCTTCTTCGTTTTTGTCTGGATATGGGTCACTTCCAAAGATCAGGGATTCAACCGCCTGAAGTTCGGGGCAGTCATTTGTGCTGTTCGTTGATAGTGCCTACTTGACTGATAATACACTAAAACACATTGATTCAGTTATCGTCTTTCCTGGACCTCACTTTCCAGTTCTTTGACCTTATTGACAAGTATAAAGTGCACTTCTCGGCCATCTCTGGAGTGGATGCTCTATTCGGCAGTGTTCAAGTTTCTTAGAGAACACTTCTGAACTTCTCAAGTCGAATTGTTTGCGACTAGGCACAACAGTTGACTCCCACGCTTTGTGTCTCTAGTACCTGGCCATGAATCAGAATATCAATGAGCTGCCATGGCCTACTAGATCGCCAGACTTAAACACGATCGAACATCTTTGGGATGCTCTAGACAGAGGGGTACGACAGCTTAACCTACAGCGGAGACCCTTCAACAACTCGCCAATGCACTATAAGCAGAGTGGACTGCAAATCAGCAACATCAGATCCAGAGACGGATTTGTTCAATGCCGAGACGATGTCGCACAGTACTGAGCGCCAATGGTGGCCACAATGGGTACTGACTTTAGCGCCACCTTTGTGTAACCGACTATTTCACAAACACAAACAAACATAGAAAATGTAACCTAGTCGAGCACAAGAGCAGTTCCTTTTATAAGATTGATGTACATATGTTTATTTTTTAAAAGTAATAACTTCATGACACTTGCAAATTTTTGTAGGGTTATTTCAAGTGCGGAGTAAACAAAGGTCATGCTCAAAAGGGGACCAAGAATGCATTCTAAGAAAAATTTATTCCAAATTTTCTGCATGTTATTTACTAGAATATTATTTCAGCCATACTAGTAGGAATTTTAACGATTTTTGGCGACACCTTTGGAATATGTGTAGACCTTTATAATTGTTCTTTCACTTAAACAATTATAACATTTTAACACAAACTAACTAGTGGGTCTTTCAAATGTTTTCAAAACAACCCCAAGGACTCCTATTCAGACATGCTATGATTTTTATATGTCAATCTATTGCTTGTCTTTTTAAGGGCTTTAGTGGGATTTTGTTTCCATTTTAGAAATTAATGTTATGTTAGTGTTGTTATTGTCGAAGAAGAGACAATTATTTTTCAGATCGTTAAAATATCTAAGTTGTTGGTATCTTTTGACTTGATATGGTTTCAGTTATGGCTGAGCTTAAAGTGGATAAAATCACTGCAACTTTAAGATGATGAAGGGCTGATGCGTTGGTTTCGACACTGGCAGATGTGCCGTCGTCTTCAATACGATGCACATAGAGACAGCGGCCATCCTCAGACATTAGTATAGCTGACACTTCATCTATCCGCGAGGTTGACAGTATTCACAGGTTTATTATATCTTGTCAGTGACTTTCTTTGAAATTCTTCGTGACTTTTAACAAAATAGGCTTTTCTTCTTCAACACACTTAATCATAATTTGTAATTTAGAATACAATTTTGCTTGATTTTCTTATTTTGTTTACAAGATTACAAAGGTAATGAACAACTGCTGCAAAAATGCAATGAACTGCAGGTTTACGACTAAGAGCTCATATTTGCGATATGGTTTATGCAACAGTCACTTCATTAAAATATTTGACGGTGATGTGTCGCAAATCACCATCCCAGTCGCAAATTGCGATTCAGTTTATGCAACGAATCCCTGACGCATACGTTTTGTCCACTTGCTTAGAATGTTTACATCGTTCTACAAGACCTTACCAATGACACTTACAAGCCTAAAAAACTGGTGAACTAACCTGTTAAAAACAGTGTTTCTTCCTTCACTAATTGCTGCGGCTAGGGTCTATGAGGTACACGCACTTGACTATGGCATGTACAGATCAATCAGTGTGACCATATCAACGTTCACCTTGGCTTGAGATGGGATTTTTTGGCAAAGAATCAACTTCCAAGTCAAGGGTCTCTAATGTTGAACATTCTGCTACTTTCTGTCATTCTCAGTCCTGACGATAACTTGATATCATCCTCTGTCCAGTGTGTGATCTTGGTATTACTCTTTTAACATTTCAAACTAGCCTACAAGGCACACCTTGGCCCACCCCCCATCCTATCCGATCTTCATACACAAAGTTCGCCCACGCCTACTTTTGCTATCCATGGCAAATGTTCCCAACAAGCTATTATATATACAGTTTGGTCCTCTCGTCTTTGTACAACAAAACGCCAGCAGTCGGTGTTGAAGACTTTGTTGTATATATCCACTTCGTGTTTCTCTCTTGTAAATAAACATTGGTGCACATGATTCACTCTTATTTTTATTGCTCAGCAGTATTAATCATTTTGGTTTTGCTGTTGCATGTTTTGATTTTGGAATATTTCATCCTAAAAGACGATTCTAACAATGCTATACTACACATACAGGTTTTTGTCGCTCTCTGTGACTTCAATGTTAATATCTTGTTTGTTTGATCACATATCGATTCACTGCTGGCCTGCATCTTTTTTAGTGCATGTGGTTGTGGTGTATATAAAAAAATACGTTGTGATCGAGTAGTTTTCGTTTGTTCTTCACGTTACATTAAAGCTCTTTTAAACAAATTACCACAGTATAGATTTCTAGATTTCAACAGCCTCGTTAGTTTGGAATTTAAAAACTAAAACCCACCCGGCATCCTCCTATGTGTTTAGAAACATTTCTACTTGTAGTTAGCGCTGCACCACAGTAATGCTTGGTTCCCAAGTACCAGCCGAAGCTCAGGGGTTTCTCTCCATCTCTGCATCACATACTAATCACATTGGTGATACAGACTTTACTTTTTGCAATAAACTTGGTCGCCATGAGACAATTGAAACACTTTTGTAAACAGCTTTAAATCCTAACTCACTTAATGAATATTAAAACAAGAAAATATTGTGCTGAGCACTTTACAGGTTAAAACCATTACAGTCGCAGTGTTTTATAAAATTGAATGTTTACACTTACTGTGTATGTATATAGGTTCACCCTTGATATGATTGGAAGAAAATATGATCTTGATCAGGTATGTATAACATTTAGTGTTAATAGTTTGAAATTATATTTTATACCGTATATCTGAAAATAATATGTACTGACCGGAATCATACATATAGAATTTCCTTATTGCGATCGGTAGAGCAGGAAAAGGGAGTTAAATTCTGACCCTGGTTACCAAGTAAACAAAGTATAACTCTACCTAATACCAATGAAGCTACCTGCGCTTGACATCCCCTGCCTCTATGCTACTTCCGGTCGGCCATCTTGGTACTCACTACTTTCTGCCTACTGCAACTGAGAGGTTGTGTGAGACACCTGCTGTGGTGCTTAGAAATCCCCGGGGAGTTTTTTTCGCTCAGAATGTTTAAAATAGTTGTTGAGTCCCATATTTGTAGAAAATGCTCCTTTAGATTTTTCATGACTCATTCTTGGTATGTTCCGTGCGGAAAATGTGATGCCGATTTTAAGTGCAGTGATTGTTCTGAATTAGACGCTGATGCATTTAATGCTTATTTGCAGGCTGTGAAGAAATGTGTATCTAAGAAGGCCACGAAACGTACAGTGCTCTCCCCGTCGAGTGTTTGTTCTACAGTCACAATGAACATTACCATCTCTAAGAGATTGTTTGACACCTGCCAAACCATTACAAACAAGGAGCTATGGGGGCTAGACCGGCGCAGCATTCACAGGCCGATATATTGTCTCTGTTTAGCAATCACGTTGTTAATGGCAGCTTCCGGATCGCAGGTGCAGGGGCCAACACACCTACACACCTGAATCCAACGGTATTCAGGTTCACTAACACACCTGGGCCTGCTCCTATGGCACAGCCTAAGCAGCTGTATCCGGCACATCAGGCTTACCCAAACCCTCCAGGGTCGTCATACGCTGACACAACAGCACATATGCTACCACTATGTGGAAGTGTCAGGCCCGTCAGACAGGTGCTGGAAAAGAACGATGAGGAGGTTGAACTTCATGTCCTCCATGATGCCAAGGATCTAACAATTCTCATTAACCTTTTTCTTAAGAGCACCTCTCAAAGCTCCTGCGATCCCTCATCGCCTTGGGTTGAGTTTAAACTGGTCTCCCTGTCGCTTTTTTAAATGCAAGGGAAGCCTTTGTGATTTTGAATGCAGCTTGTCCTACATGTAGGACAGCACTATTGGCTAGGCTCGGGGTGTCCAATCTTCAAGAGGCACCCGTTCTGGATGATGACTACACTTAACACGTGTAGCAGACTTTGTATAGAGTAGAGAATAAGAAGGTATCCGCCATTGATATTGTTGTCAGGCGGGCCATACTACCACTTACGTATGCCCAGCACGCAAACGTAGAGTCTCTTTCCCTTGTCACAGAGAATGACCGGATGCTGCTGTCTATCATCTATATGCAGCAGCTTTTGGCTCAAAAAGGTCTTCTTTAGTATTTCATCTATCTCCAGCAATCTCACTTTGATTTGGAAAAAGGGTTTGATTAAGAATCTCAAGTGACAGATATTATGAACAGGGAATTGATGCAACTCCCCTGGTAGGAAAATATTCAATGATGCATTATTTAACATCCTCAACAAGTACCGGTAACATCACAGAAAAGTACCCTTCAGGCATTAGTAGACACTCTGCCTTACAAGCTACGTCACCTCGGCAGTTCGCCATGCAGCAACTTAGGTGGGTCTTTCTCTAGGAGATGCCTCGACGAGGCAATCGAGTCTCTGTTGCAAAAGAAGGCAGCAAACAAGGTACAGAATCACCCCAACCCTTAGGCATTTATATCCCTATTTTACTGATGCCGAAAATGAACGCATACAAGAATTGCCTCATATAAAGACAAGCAGCAAACAGTTTATAGGTGCCTACGTCCTTCAGACCTAGTGCTTCTTGGGATACGCTTCTTGATTCGGGAGAATCGTTTGCAGGTTCCTCTCGATTGTTAGATCAAAATCCAAGAAGCAGTTTTGCCTTTTCTACAGGATGCAGTAGCAGCAAGTCCTAGGGCTGCTCATTTCAGCTCAGGACAACAACTACAGCATCTTCAGTGCTTCCTGCACCTGCACTTGCTGTTTTGAAGCCGACTCCGCAAGCTCCCTGTACAACTTCAGAAGTATCTATGTTGGAAGCTCCTTTCCTCAAATGTTTGTACAGGCATCTAATTGAGCAAGTCACTGTACTATTTACACCTCTTCTTGGATGCCTCCAACAAACTCGAGAAAGCCTATTTCTAAGACGGAAGGACCTCCGGGCTGTGGTCTAAAGAAAAAAGATACCAGTAAATAAACTCATTTGAGTTTATTGCAGTTCTTTGTGCCGTCAGTAGCTGGTCTCTACTCCTCGGAGATCAGGGCCTGATCATCCAGTCGGACAACTAGATAGTGTTATATTACATCAACCATTAGAGGGGTCGATGGGGTTCAGAAGTCTACTGTATCTATCCTTTCAATGTTTCTATCTCACAGAAACTCTCTCAACATGGCGGTCTGCACTAGTCATATGCCATGTCAGAGTCCGCAATGTTATAGCTGGTATTTGTCACATTTTCAAACCCGTCACCATCGGAGTGGGGTCTGCATCCCAAAGCCTTCAGTGCACTCACAGACCAACTGTGGAAGCCTCTGATTGATCTGTTTGTGGCATAATACATGCCTACACGCAACTGCTCGCTCACTTCTATAATCGACATCCATATTTGCTAGCCCCTACCTACGTCGTAACTTTACGACATCATAAACTATGTCTCCGGGTGAGTGGATTTGGTTCACAAATGCCAAAAATCGTTGTGAACTGTACATTTTCCCCAAAAACTTGTTTTTCTTAGAAAAATGCACAGTTGACATTGTTTTTAGCTTTGTAAGCCAATTCATCAGCTCTTGGGTTACGACGTCATAAATTTACAACGCCCTAGGGAAACAGGCACCAGCTGACCAGCCTAAGGCGATAGAATACTACCATTTACTGCCCACAAACATTCCTGACTTGAGCCTACCTTATAGCCTCAGTTAGGGTCCGATACTATTGGTACCGCCACGACCGTCCGTTAAAAGATGACAGTATGTTTGATTCAGGCTAGATAAATATGATTTTTTTGTGTAAATTATAATTTATACTAAGCCTAAATCTTACATTATTCATCCCCCCCAACCAACCTCCGGATAATACGCTAACATGGTGTGTTCCACACCGTATGTATTTGAGAAGTATACAAGATGGCCGATCTAAAGTAGCATGGTAGAATAGAGCATGGCGATTGGGGGTGCACGTGCGCAGGTGACCACCATGGTTACAAGGTATAAGTTATCCTTTGTTTACTTTATTCCCTTTCCCCTCTCTACCAATCGGGATAAGGAAACTGCAATATGTATGATTCAGGTTAAGTTTAAATTCTAATTTTACACAAACAATTTATTTTTAAATTTGTATTTACGTAAATAAGTTTTACGTATGTATTATATAGAGTGTGATTAATTTGAAATTATAGTTCAAAACATACTTACTTTTACATTTTAATGCAGGTCCCAGACAATGACCCAGGAATCGGTTACGCTAAAGGACTAATCAAGGCATGGAGACTGTACAACAATGATAGGTAGGTTTCATTTAGTTTGATTTAACCTTTAAAACTTGTAGCATTACCCATCGGGTAATTTCTCGCTACTAGTACAATAAGAAAAACACGTTATTTAGAAACTTCAAAAGCAAGTAATAAGTAATAAATAATCTCACCCACTTGTTTTTTTTTATACATCAAATTTATTTAAAAAGTTGATAAAATTAAAACATTCCGAGGCTTGTATTTGCTGTTGGAAGTCTGTTAAAGGTATGTTGAATTTTCGACGACAAACGCGTTTAAAAGAACGATTCTGACTGGCTGCATGAAATATTTGATTGTATGATAGCGACTATGATTAAACTTCCTACTCCTGGCAAGTTCATCCAGGGTATGTATTGGAATATAACGGAAATATTATAGCTTGGTTGTCAAGGATGATCAGTTTACAATGACTGGCAATTTCCACGTTCCAGGGCTGTCATTCTGTTCATGGTGTCGGATGGGGACAGAAACGCGTTTGACCATAGGGAACTAGAGTTTAAAACCCTCTCTCTGTGTCGATCCGTGAGGTTCATTTGGCGGACATTCAAGGACCTCCATAAATGTGCAAAACTGACCGAAGACAAGAGACTACTCATGTATGTTGTACATCACACTAGAAAAAAATATAAAAATTATTCAGCGATTTTTCATTGGGTTTGATGAGATTTCCTATGAAACCGCTGAATAATTTCTATACATTTTTCCAGTGTCAGTAGCTGCAGGAACTGTAACTATTGGGCTCAATGTTCTGATTTCACTGCTCATTAGAATAACACAACCGCCTATTTGGTGTAGTTCCTTCAACTAGAACTATAGAGGCCCGTCACACACAGACATCATAACATATGCCACTGGACCATTGACTTTACAAATATAAAACGTGTAGTAAGCTGTGCACTTTCCAAACGAAAACTTGTTTTTCTTTGGAAACTGCACAGCTTGCAACTATTTTTGGCATTTGTTTTTTTCTTTCGGAAAATCCACAGATTACCAAAAGTTTTGACATTTGTAAGCAAAACCATTTTATAACAGCATTGTAAAATATTGTCCAGCTGTTACACGTATTTAAAGTTAAACCCTCCCAGTACTGCAGTAAATAACGTAGGACTTTAAATTGTGACCATTGTGTGTTGTTAACCCTTGCAGTGCTGAAGGAATTTTAATTGGATTTAAATCCCTCAAGATGTTGAAAACCTACTTTCGGGTTTTTGGTTCAAAAGAACTCCAGCAGATAGTCTTTAAGAGCGCAAAGTGGTCACAGTTTTAAATTCAGCTCTTCAAGAGCTATTTTGTTTTAAAATAGAAGTAATATTGCTTTTTATTATAGGATCTGTTTTGAAATGTCATTGTGTTAAACCAAGAAGCAAATCATGAAGTATTTTATTAGTATGGCCTGATTTATACATATTGCCCTTTGTGAAATTTGAATAAAATGGCAAAGTAGAACATTGGCGAATCCCGATAAGGGATTTAGCGGGGCCGGACCCCTGCTACCCCCACTCTGAAATTATTAAAAAAATTCCGTAAACATATTTGTTTAATTTTTGTCTCTTTGAAATCACCATTGACATTGTTGCCAACACACCAACCACCCCCTCCCCCCACAATTTCTGGATCCGCCCAAGTGGAATTACTGAAATAAGAGTTAACTCCCTTGTTTACAACCTCCCCAGCCTAGGTTAAGTTTACTTCCGTTTCAGTGTGGCCTTCGATCCAATGTACAAAAAGGCTAAGTGTATCAAAGGTCACGTTGGATATAAATTTAGTGGTGTCACCATATTTTATCCCCTATACAATTTATGGGGCCTCAAGCCCTAAATGAATATTGGTGTACAGGAATTGAAAACCTGCGTCACACAAAAAAATAAACAGGGCATTGCGTTGAATGCCTATTTTGATAGCGTAAGCAGGAACACTATGCATGGATCAGGCTAAAAATGAATAACAGTTGTACTCAAACAATTTTATATTTCTTGTTTTATGCAGAGATGGAGATGAGGTAGCCGTCATTAATTTTGTGAGTGGATACGAGCCCGAAGCCTTCCCAACATCTAAGGTTAGTGTATCTTACAGCAGGTACATGTACATGTACCACTTCACAGAGTTTGTATAACTTTAACCCTCAAAGTGGTGAACCCAACACTTGTCAATTTCTATGTCTAAATAGGCTGTTGGAAATCTTTCGTGTAATACTTTGTGTAAAAAAAGCTCCAATAGGAGTTATTTTACACAAAGTATTACAGGAAAAGTTTTTAACAACACAAGGGGATAACAGTTGTGAGTCAAACTCACCCGAGTTTATTATGGTTTCTTGAGTGAGTTTGTGTGTGTGTGTGTGTGTGTGTGTGTGTGTGTGTGTGTGTGTGTGTGTGTTCTCATTGTCTCTAATTGTCTTTCAGGAGTGGGATGCTCGTCTATTGATGGAAAGATCATTGGCAATCAAGTGTCCTTCAATCCAGTTCCATCTGGCTGGTACCAAGAAAATCCAGCAGGAACTGTCTCGAGCCGGTTCTGTGGAGAGATTCATTAAAGACAAGTCAGTTGTTGACAAAATCAGAGCTACATTTCTCCAACAATTCAGTCTCGATCTGGTAAGTCAGTGAAGTGGTCAAAATAGCCATTTGCCCACTAAAAATGCAACCTGTGCTCTGAAAGGCGAGTATAAATTTGTGCAGTTAGAACTGGAACTGGATTAACACTAATAGTTTTACAATGCTAAAAACACATCTTAAGGTAATTTATTTGAAAAAGTTCCCGTATGTAATTAGTTCTTTTAAACAAACTACCACAGAATATGTTTCAACAGCAAATTAATGTTGCAATTTACACACTGCAACTGAAAAATATTGTGTTTAGCATTTTAGGAGTTGTAACCTAATTGCAGTAAAACATAAAATAACCAACTGAACAGAACCATTAAAATTAGTTTGTTATATCCGTATTTCATTACTACCGTGTTTGTTGTACGTTTGAAGTGGAGGTAATAATTTGTAAAACAACATGTGCACATTGTTTCAGGGTCCGGAAGGAGACAAGGCAGTAGAGTTGGCCCTGAAGAACCCACACAAGTACATCCTCAAACCACAGAGAGAAGGAGGAGGTGAGTGCGGTGACGAGCAGAGCGTCTAATGATGAATATTACAGTGTTATGATTAATATCTATCAAAACTGACAGTTGGTTTGGGAGAGTGAGAATCTATACTTAGCCTCATTCATACATACTTCCATTCCCGTTAAGTAAAGGATATTTCCTAGCATAGAGATAACCCGTGCATACGCACCACCGATCGCCATGCTACTTTCAATCGGTCACCTAAGTTCTCACTTCTCTTTGCTGATCCTAAATTTCTAACATGGTGGACTCAGCCGACGAATGTCTTCGACAGAGCTTGTATGTCTGAGCCACCGTTCCTCTCGCACCTGTTCGTGGACACCAATCTGGAGGTGTTGGAGGCTCACTTCAAGTCTTGCTAACAGTCCAGGAGCGTGATCTACCCTTACACTTGGCCGATTCAGCATTGGTCTAATCAGTTCAAGGAACAGCGACTGATGATACAGTCTCACAATGCGACAGTAGTCTATTTCATCAACAAGCAGGAATAAATCATGTCAGAGTACCTTCTCGATCAGATGTTCTGACTATTCACCATCATGAATTAACTTGATCTGGCGATAAAAGCCTATTTAATACCGAGTGGACCTGGGCCCCGTTCCTTAAAACAATTTTAGGCTAAGTTGATCGTAAACGGTAAAAAATAACATTGGCTTACGATTGCGTAGTGCACAGATCGCTTTGAAAGTGATCTCTTTAAAGTGATCTCTGCACTATGACAGTCGTAAGCCTATGATAAGAAACAACTCCACAGGACAATGTTTAAAAAATCACTTACGATCAACTTAGCCTAAAATCGCTTTGAGGAACAGGGCCCTGTTCATGATGCATCTCAACAACAGATTATCTCTCTTCGTATGTCGGGCATTGGATTATGGTGCTCTGCCTCCGCTAGTTCTCCCTCTGTAGCTGAACCTGCTGATGAATCTACACACCGATCAACTCTATCCGGGGGTCGAAAACTTCTGGTTTCAGGCATGGTCCTGCTTCAAGCATTGTTGATTAGGAGGAAACATTCGGCTCTAACTCCAACTATCTTCAATTAGTGTTTCTACTGAACATCTGTATGACGATAAGTGCAAGTCATTTTCCGACTATGCTGCTACGGTCAGTCTAAGAGGCATTTTAGAAGTTGTGAGTACATATTGTGATAAACTTTATGAATGGTCAACTTCTTTATGGCACAGTAGTGACGTTTTGGTATAGATTCTTATACCGTTTTTTAAGCGGCTTGAACACAATGAATTTTATGCCAATTAGATAGTGACAAACACAACTATATGTTATATTCAGGATCACACCATTTGCAAAAGTGACCATTCTATCACTTGGCGTGGTTAAGTTCTGTGCGGGATTTGAATCCACACCCTCAGAGTCTGGCACCAAATCGCAAGCACTGAGCGTCCCAACGCCTTAACCACTCGGCCACGGAGACTTCGACAATAAACGAAGTTCCACACCCTGTACTTAAGATAAAGTTACGCTCAGTACCCTTCTAATAGGTGAAATTGGCACAGCTCCCAAAGCTGAAAGCAATGAAATTTATGCCATTTAAATAGTGACAAACACAACTACAGTCAACCCTCGTTAATGCGGAAAGGTGTCGTTTTCCGTTAAAAATGTCCAAATAGTGAAATGGACGGTTTGCTGAAACAAATTTACATTGACTGACAGAAATTGGTTACAGCTTGAGTCTGTCCGGATGGTGCAGGAACCGGATTACTGGCGTCCGCGTTAACGAGGGTTGACTGTACTTTGTTCTTCTTAGAAACACTAAGCCCCTTGTAGGTACTACTTCAGGTACTTATCTAGCGGATCTAGCCTTTGTTATTTCTAGACCCTCAGGAATTAAGCTCTCAAGGGTACCAGAGCTTCATTTTTGGTTAGATCTTTTTAAGTTTAAAGATACTAGTCATAGGTTTAGTCCCCCTGCTTTGGATCTAAACGTTGTACTGCGGCATCTAGCTAGTAATATCTAGGAGCCTTTGGAAGGAGGTATCTCATTTATTAAGAATTCATAAGACTCTTCTTTTCTAATGGCCTTAGGGACTGAAGCCCGGGTATCTGAGATCCATGCGCTTGACATTGCGCAGGTAAGGTTTGAGCAAACAAGCACATGTGGCGGTCCACCTAGGTCTCAGGTATGATTTTATCGCGAGAAAACAGTTACCAGGTCAGGAACCTAGGCAGTTTCGTTTTCTGTCGCTTTCTTCCATACTCGGTCCGCACGATGTTGAAGACTTCTCATTATGTTCCGTCAGAACGTTGCGTATTTTCTAGACAGCACCGCTACCAGGCGCAGGTTTTTCAAACGTGTTTTCATCCCGCTGTCTGATACAGCACAAGTTAATGTTTCGCGCACCACAGTATCTCAGTGGCTATGTACTACTACTTTTAAGGCATACACAGCCAGTAATATACCTCCCCAGTCTGCGTCTAATCCACACGAAGTGCGTGCGTTAGCTTCCACCATGGCGTTGCATGGTAATTGCTCGCGAGTATTCAGCAATTCAATGATTGGTGGTTGCTCAGCAGCTAACCAACACTGGGTCTTAATCTTCTTCCTTTGTTTGGATTATCAGCTCGATAATCCTTTATTTTCAAGTAAGAGGCCCTGCCAAGGGACTGGTGACGCTGAACGAGGAGCCTCTGGCACCGTGGTAATGAGCACAATGTAAAGAGAGGCATAAGTAATAAATATGAATTTTTAGTGTAAAATTATAATTTATACTTAGCTTCTCTTTACATCTGTAGCCCACCCACCATCCCCCAGAGGCTCACGTAAAGCATAAAAACTTAGGATAGGTAGTTTTGTTATTTGTTTCGTTTCCTGCACTGTAAATAACCTTTTTATGCACGTCTATGTGATTCAGTTAGGTATAACACATGTTCTCCCAGCATGATCAATCGTGCAGCACTTGCAAGTGACTGACTTGGTTATCTAGGTCAGGTTAGCAAGGTAATATGTTACGCTTTTATGTTTTAGCCTTATATCCAAGATTGAAGTCGTTCCAGCCGTATTAAAACGGGAGTAAAAGAGTAAAAGCACAATGTAAAGAGAGGCTAAGTATAAATTATAATTTTACACTAAATACATTTTCGTATAGATGAGGCATAAGTAATAAATATGAATTTTGGGGGTAAAATTATAATTTATACTTAGCCTCATCTATACGATTTAACCCGCCACCTCCCCCAGAGACCTCCAGTTTTTTAGGTGGTAGTTTTTTAATTGGGATATCTGGTAGGAATAAAGAAAACTGGCTAAAAACCTGTTAATTTATTGTTATAAATTATGGGTACCTCGTCTGTGTTACAATGTGAAAAGAGACAGTCCACCTCGTGTTTCTCGGGCGGTAATCATAACAACAAAGGTACTTTGTATGTAAATTTTTATTTTAGTCCCAATACTAGATTGTCTCCTTTCCCCCTCATATAGATGAGGCTAAGTATAAATTATAATTTTACCAAAAAAATTCAGATTTATTAACCTTGGTGTTTCGGCACCTTTTTTTTTATCCGTGCAGTTTCTGTCTTTGTGGCAGTGTGTGTATGTGTGTTTTCAACATGTCTGATGTTGGTTGTGTGCTTCGTGTCATCACTGATGTCTATGGTGGATCCCCACCGTGGTTTTTCCTTCGTGCAGGCCTTGGAACGTGTTTCATCACCTTTTATTGGAAGTCCCCAGATCCACTTGTAAAGCGCAACGTAGCAATGGAATGGTTTTAATCGGATTGAACTACTTCGTAGACACTTCAGGGACCATTGGAAAAATGTCTCCCATGTTACAGTCTCTGATTGTAGCTACAGGCAGCCTTTCCGATGTTACGACAGGACTGCTTCTGTGCGAATTCCTTTGACAAATGCGACTTTATTCAGTGCACATATTTGTTTGACCTAATAATGGCAACTGTTTTTCATTATTGAAGACGGGGCTGTTGTAGCATTTCCAATTCTTAACCGACATGCAAGCTGCAACCACAGCTGAATCAGCATCTGTCACAACTACCCCGTTACTTCGTCTTCACAGTCCACTAGTTCGTCAACACTCGTGGCTGGGCTTCCTTCACTGCCCTTCTTTTACTGTCCTTCTTGCAGCTTTCGTCTGCCTTAGCAATGCAGTTTGATGTCGTTGCTACTGAGGACTTTAAGAATTATGAGTTCTACGAGTAGATGACCAACCTTACCAAGGGTAGGGTGGAGATCTCCTTGACGAACCATGGCTACATTGACATTTCTTCTGTGAAACATGTAATCCTCAACCGCCCAGCTTCAGATGCTTACTAATGGTTTCTCTGCTACCCCTCTACTTGCAGTTAGGTTCACCAAGCCGTCATTGCAATTTCTCTACTCACTTCAAGGTATGTTTTCTAAGTCCCGTCTCCAAGTTTCTTGTCTTCAAGTTTTCTTCTTCAAGAGTCTACATTGCTCAAGGTTGAGATTAGCAGCGCTGTTACTTCGTCTTGACTTCATCGACTGTTGTCGACAGTATTATCACTGAATCCAGATGACCTCTACTTTTCACAGAACGAATGTGGGTTTCAAAAGTCGACCCTTTAGCGACACGACTACAACCTACTCTAGCTGTTCTTGTCATTTCTTGATCAGCTTGTGTGGCACCTCATTAAAGGGTTATGTTGCTTATGTTTTATCCCCATGATATCACTTTTTGTTTTAGATACGATTCAAGGGGTGGGATAGCGCAGTGGTTAGCGTGCAAAACTTAAAACCAAGACGTGCGGGGTTTGAATCCCGTCCAGGGGGCTCAGCATCATTCTCTGAGTTGGAAATTTCAACATGCAGTGAGGACAGAGTGGAATGCTCTAACACAGTATCACTTTGGGTTCGCATGTACCAGCCAAAGCTCGCAGGTTTCACTGCATCACATAACCACATTGGCGATGCAGGCTTTACTCCTGCTACAAATTTGCTGCGACGGCGATTTTTTTTTGAAAATGGCGTTGCACCCCAACTCATTTATGCACTCACTCACTGGATGCAATTCATCAGAAGCAGGGACTATGCTTGACCTCAATGGTTCACTATCAACCAGCTTGGACATGGTATCCAGAACTGCTCACCTTGCTTGTCTTCTATCTATCGCTATTACATTGTGGCTGCACTTTCCCAGAACTTGCACATGGACCTTTCTTGGCTTAGAATACTTTTTTCCAATTTTTTGCCAGGAACTGCTTAAGTGGGACAGCTTACTCCAAAAGTTACTATGTTTGAAGTTACTACATACGAGATCGTATGAAGCAAAGATATTTCCCCCACTTTCATCTTTGCATCCATGCAAAGTTTGGGCGCTTGCCTCTACCTTGGTTTTACATGGCAACTGCTTGCTTGACACTATTGTGGAGATGTGCTTATGGCGGTCTACTTCCTTTTTTGCCTCACGTCATTTCTGAAACATCTGTTTTGTGATGGGAATTCAATGGTTCTGGCCACTTGTTGTCACCCAGCAGAGCTCTGATTCCCATCATCTAAGACTGTCTTACGACGTATTGATGTCGTTCTTTTGTGTTGGTTCTTTCCCAATAAACATTGAGAGTGTTTATTTGCCTCTGTTTATTGTATGCAGTAGTACTTTCTCCCAAGTGTAGTTTATAAGTATTCACAGGTTTGTATGATTCTATCCATTACACTAGGCTCTCAATTCTATTATACACTGCATATACACCGACTTTGTTCAACTCCTACTGAGAATGAATTTTATCCCATTTAGACAGTGACAAACACAACTACATGTTATATTTGGGATTACACTATCTAAAAAAGTGAAGGTTTTATCACTTTTACATGGTTGAATCCCCAAATATAACATAAATGGCATTAAATTCATTACTATTAGCTATTGTAGCCGTGCCAATTTCACCTTTCAGAGGGGTACTGAGCGCAGTTTCACCTTGACTATCAAATGCAAGACTTCATTAAAGTGTTGGGATGCTCAGTGCTGGCATTTGGTGCCTGACTCTAAGGGTGTGGATTCAAATCCCATGCAAAGTGATAAAATATAATTTTTTTCAGATAGTGTAATTCCAAATACTACAAATCCAAAATATGACATATTGTTCCTATTGAGGAATAATAACAATGTTTGACTGTAAGTACAATATGCATCATAACACTACAGACTGTGGTTGTTTTTGATCCACAAGCATATAGTAATAGTGTAGTTAAAATATTTTTTGTTGTGGTCATTATGGAAGGCCTCATAAGAAGTTTTACTCTTAATGTTTTGTCACTGAAGGTGTTTTCTGATGGTATGATTGTTATAATATCTTTATTGGGTCACCCCACCTCCAAACTGTCAGATAATTACATATCAATAGAGTTAAAATTGTGTTTTAAATACTCAATTGATACATACATACCCACATGACTAGATTTTTGCATTTACCTGGGGTTCGTCTCCAATAAGTGAATAAACAGTGATGTATCAAGGGGTAAGTAACTTCCAAAATCCTTTTATTTTGACACTCCTTTCCTTGTGGAATTGATCTGATTGGCATGCTCCTTGATTAGGAAATGTTGAGCAAATTGTATGTATCAATAGAGCAATTAAAACACTGTTTTTAGTGAAAAAAAATTGCATAATTCCGGTCTTTTTGGATGTCAACTTCACACTTTAAAAAAAGTATGTTTTGGTGAAAGTGCAATTTTTGTACAAATGGATAACAAATTATTTAACATTGAGAAAGATTTACTGATTGCTTCTGTCTATTTTAACCCAGATAGTTCTCACTGGTACAACAATAAGGTAACCAAATGTGGTATTGCTATGTTTTAAGAATCACTACTTGATATTCTATTAGAGCTTGGTGGGAACTTTAATACAGTAACAGGAACAGAGACAGATTATGACAACACAGCAAATTGCCTTTGTGTAAATCATTTTAACTTTCTGTCTGAAAGTTTGAAGCTAACATGATACTGATGTGACAAGAAGATAAATAAATATGGTAAACTACTGTTAGAGTTATGTGCAGCCCTTAATCTTAACATTTTAAATGGTAGATTAGGTTTTGACGTAGAAATAGGATATTTTACTTATGTTAGTGCAACAGGAACAAGTGTTGTCGATTATATTATTGTGTCAAGCTAAGTGTTTTATCATATGATTTTCATGTGCATGTGCTGGGAATAGAGTCTGGTATATCTGGGACTGTGGTAAAAAATCTTTGTTTAGGGTTAGACTTTTATCCGCAGATATTCCAGATTTTTAGATTCATGTTTTGATAAGCATTGTATGACTTGACGGATCTATATATCTATTTACACAAACAGTGTGTGAGGCTACATCTTCTGTATATCACACAAAATATCATGGATTACAACTTCTTTAATTGTAAAGCACAACATTTCTGGACTAGTTCTTGCCCCTTCGTCAGGTGAGTAAAGTTCATGGTCAGGTGAAACATGCCAACCTGTCCAAACACGAATCAAAGAACACAAATCATCTGTCTATAAGAGCAACCTCAAGTTAGCCCTCTCTCAGCACATTATTACAAACTCAACCCACAAAATTCAATGGAATGAAACACAAATCCTAGCCACGAACATCCTTGATTAGTGCAAACGCAAACTCCAGAAGCTGTTAACATCAAAAGATCAAACCCCAAGATCAATTGGGATCAAGGAGTATTCCTCCTGAAGGCGTGGATATTCAATTCCAACGCATAACTGGCCTCTACTTATTATTTATTAATTAGTAAACTCCACATTCAATTAGCTTATAATACATGTAGTTATTATACCTCCCTGGCTTCCCGCCCTTAGAGTCATGCCGTCACTTCTAATCCAATTAGCTTGTATATACTTATTATCTGCCTCAACTTCTAGTCCAATTATCTTGTGTGTGTATATGTTATTGTTATTATATTACTGGCTTCCTGTGCACCCCCTGTATAAATTGTTTAACCCTGACCATGAACTTTACTCACCTGATGAAGGGGGCAAGGACTAGCCTAGAAACGTTGTGCTTTACAATTAAAGAAGTTGTAATCCATAATATTTTCTGCTATATCTACACCAACTTCTAAATGCCTTTATAGAAATCTTCTATAGTAAACACATTTACAAACCATGGTACGATAAAGAGTGTAAATACCACATAATGGAAAAATGATAGATTATTTAAAGTGTTAAGGCGTAAGAGGGAAAGTAATTCACTACAGATATTTATCAAGGCAAGAAATCAATATTCAAATTTAGTTTGGGAAAAGAAACGATTACATAAGAAAGTAACCTGAGAGAAATTAAAGTCCAGCTTACATAATACTAAGAACTTTTGGTGATTTATCATAAGGGTCTCATAAAGTGGTTGTTCCCATAAGACCTTCTTATGGGAACCTCTTATGAATGTTCAATATCCATTATGATGACTCAGGGGGAAAGTAGTCACAAATGAGCAGAAAGCCAACAAGAGACTATCAGCTATCGTTCTCAGGCCTATTTTCTAATTATAGAAGGGAAATCCCCCCTCGTTTTCGTTCTTAAGACCCTATGGGAAATGCAATCTGATACTCTGTCTAAACAGAGCAGAACTTCAAGAAAATAGTGACCTTAAAAATGTCAACATTACATACTGTTT
>JAULCD010590454.1:0-13397 GCA_032361085.1 Calliostoma canaliculatum
ATTAAAATGTCTGATCAAGTCTTTGGTTTCCGTAAAAATGTGTTCTTTTTATAAATAGTTAAGTCCATTTTCCATGTATCATTATAAACGTGCAGCTATATTCTCGTACTGTTTTTTGTTTCATGTAGCATATGTTGATGGTAAAGGAAATAGTTGTATTGAATAAAATGTATGACTTTTTCTGTCATTCATTACCTTAAGATATAACAATGGCTGCCCTTGTATTCATCACTTTATTCATTATTTTATTTTCGTGCATCTTTATTTTTGTTGTTTATTTACTAAAATTTCCAAGGGTGAAAACAACCCAATGCCTGACAATCTACTTTTTTGCATACGGCTGTATTGATGTTGTAATAACACAAGTGAAATTACAGCCATTTCTGTTCGTAATGAAACTGATCCTCTGCAGCAGTACGTGATGACACACGTGTGTCTCGTGTAATTTAGACGATACAAAACAACAGCGGACAATGTCTAGACATTATACAATAATGTCCCATAAACCGCTTTCCAATGGGTGCCAGGGGGTCAATGTGTACAGATTATGGCTATAGGCGATACATGGCCCAGCACTGCAGCACCGAACAAATGGATTTGTCAAAGCCATATCCCATCAACAGCTGCAGTAAGCCTAACTAACATGATCCATTAATATTACGTACAGTAAAACAATAGGATTTCATTGTCTGTACACGTTACAATTCTACCACTTTGTGTGGTTGATTCCCGTGGGTCTCAACCACACAAAGTGATAGAATTGTCACATTTCCAAACAGTGTAATCCCAAATTTAACATACCCTGTGTTTGTCACTGTCTACATGGTATAAAATTCATTAGAGTAAACCAATTTCAGCAACATGAGACGCTAGAGTGAAAAAAACGGTTCTTAAACGTAAAAAGTTCTTATTTTACCCTCAGTGTATTCCAAATAAGTTCTAGTGTATTGATTTGGTCAACAAAAATCATATATTGCACTGTTACGTCGAATTTTACAACCTATTGTAAAATACATGCACCTGTAAAAATCCATGTTAGAACAAAATAAAGCTTACTAATTAATATTCCTACTAAACGGAAGGTGTTATGTTTTATGTTTGTGTGAGGGAGCACTTATTCTCAAGGATGACGACAAAGCTGAAACTCTTACAATCCTCTTGTGGGGGTATTTGTAACTCAAATGCTTGTATGCAATCTATTGAAAGTAATCTGAACAGTTTTGAATCATGTAATAGGCTAATACCAAGGACACGCACATCATAAACACGCTGTGTTGGATTGATGTGGGTTGTTCTATAATAAGCTGATTTTGGTTGAAGATATTTTGACAGTACAATTATAAGATATACTTGAGCAATAGGTTGTGATCAGCGCTCTGGGAATTGTCTTGAACATTGTTAAGTACTTTTCTACCTGAAATAAAAATGTTAGTTTATCGAGAAATAGGATTTGTTTTCAGCCATACCGTCGATGTCTGTCAGAATGCTTCATTAAATAATTGTTACTGAATAGATAGTGGCTCCATTGCCAATTATCCTCTTATGTCTTATATGTTGTTAAGCCAAGATGTCTGACATGTTTTAATGTTACATGGTATATAAAAAACCAGACGCCCGATGCAAAACATATTTTTACCCTGAAAGGTATGTTAGTGCCCAGGGCCCCGTCACTACAAAAGTGACGATTATTACAAAATCGGCATTTGTAAATTAAAATCATTGTCCCAGTTATATGGGGGCAATGCCGGGCCTAGAAACGTCGTACTTTACAATCATAAAAGATGCAAATCCTGATATTTTATGTTATAATTACACCAACTTGTAAATGCCTATAAATAATTTGATAGTAATTATTCTGTCCTCTTAAACTCAATATGATAAATTATTTTAAAATGTCTTTGCTGTCGGTAGTTTTGAAGTAAAAACCCTCTGGCACACATTTCACTGAGACATATAAAAAACAATTTTGATATCTATATTTTTACATATGACAGCTATATTTTATAACTCATCGATGATCATTAAACGTTCATCTATTTTAGTTAAACCCGAGGAACTATTATTAGGTACAAAATTCGAATGTGAATGTGTAATGATGGACGGATGGGATTTTAAACCGTATTAACACAAATAACCAATTATGAACTATTCTTTCAAGTACAATGAATATGCTATTAAAATTCGTGGCCAATACCATCACTATTTTAACATAGCAATGTACATCTAGATCTGCAGTTGACAATCTTGATGATATCATTGACAAAACTAGTTAAGTACATGCACATAATTAAATATAACCGATATAATATACAACCCTGCTTCAGTCCATCATGAATTAATTTATTTTCAAATTAAAGCATTTCTTAACTGAGAATGCATTTCTGTCTCTTATATTTGTATGTTACCACAGTCTCATGATAGTTTTTTTAACTGAATTATCATGATAGTTTTTTAACTAAATTATCTGATATTAGGCCGAATGGTTTACATAAAGAAACACAGTTTTAGGAAAAAGGTTTTTGTTAGTTATGTAAATACACTCATTATAACACAACTACTAATTTTCTTCTAAATGTTTCAGAACAAGTTTCGTATATTAATATTTCAAAACTGTACCATTTATTATGGATTCCATTGTAAACGTTACTACATTCGTATAACCCTTTAAATCTTGAATTTGGCTTAGTTTGATTAAAATTGTGACAACCTTTTGCCGTTGAAAAACTATCCTGCGGTGATTTGTTTAAAAGAGCTCCTAAAGGAGCTCTTTTAAACAAATCACCGCAGGACAATTTTTCAACAGTGTATTTAAACACTAACTTTAAACACAGCGACTTTACACACTAGAATCGACATATAACGCCTCTATCACTTTAAGGGTTAACAGTCCGCGATACTCAAATATTGCATACGTTTAACCCTTGCTCATGAACTTAGCACTAGGTCAAGAGGTTCGGTTCACCAACGCAAACAATGTTGTCAACTGCGCATTTTCCAAAGAAAAACGAGTTTTTCTTTGGAAAGTGCTCAGTTTACAACAAGTTTGACAATGATAAACCGAATCCACTGACCCAGTGCCAGTTTTCGAGGCTGGAGGGTTTAGCCACCACAACAGAGCGCTGTTAGTTAGTCATTAATTACAAAGCAATGTCCGAATCTGTTGGTCTTCGATTAATGAATAGCTCAGTCGCTCTACTAAATGGGTGATGGATCGATACACTCCACAACGTGTTGTATAATGATACAGTCGATAGACATGTGTTTAATGCTTGGTAGACCATGACCTATTTTCGCTCAAACGTTAGGTCTGTGGCTAAATTTTCAGTTCTTGAAATTTTAGTGGATAAGTGGTTATAAATATAATTATTAGAACAATCTTAAAAACACGTAATAAGATTATCCAACATTAAAAATGTTATTGTTTAAATAGAAATAGTACTTATTTGAAAATATAATAACAAATTTTGATTTTATGACGTGACGTATGCGCATTTGACATTGATTGAGGTAACAGCTTTTGGATCTACGTTGTGGTTTATTTTATAGCCTTTAATGTTTGTTGTAAATCAAATCATGTTTAGTTATATTGAATTTCCATTATGACTGAATACAATGTGAAATGTTTTGAAATGATTTCAAAATTATATCCGTCTTTTGACACCAAATTACTGAACATTGATTTTCTTTCACTTAACCTAGACTATAAAGCAGTAAAAATAATACAATGCACAGGTTGGTTAGATTTGTGTAAGATTAAATGTGGAGATTTGATAAAAACTATAAAGATATATGCAAATGATTTCAACTAATTTGATGTGTTAACATAACTTCTTGGAGTATATGCCTGCTCTTAAATCCTTTCAATGTTACTTTTAGTCGAAATACTATCACGACAAACTTCATTGACAAACCAATAGAACACACAGGTATTATTACTTATAAATTATTTAAAATGCACTAGAAAACAATGTGTTGAAATTGTTCAGCAGATTTCCATTGGTTGGATGAGATTTTCATAGGAAATCTTATTAAACCAATGAAAATCCGTTGAATAATTTATATATATTTTCTGGTGATGTTCACAACAATCTAACAAATAGATTTTTTGTGGTAACTATAAATTACAATTTGGAGCACAATAGCTGTTCAATATTTGCGTATGGGTATTGATAACATAACGATAACAGTGGGTGCCGTTTTGATTAACAATCTCCAATATCAAACTTTACCATGTGACTTATGTAACACACCATACCAACACTATCAACTTCTGGGAAAATAGACTAAGTTTACAAATGTTAAAATCGTTGTAAACTATGCATTTTCCAAATAAAAACTTATTTTTCTTCGGAAAGTATAAACTTACAACGATTTGTGAACCAAACCATTTGGCCCTTTGTCTGGTGTACACCAATCTGATTAAAACCAGTCCTTTTGCTAGGTTGCGCTTCTCTACACTTCACATTCGGATCCGGGAGCCTCGAGTTCGAGTTCACGACCAATTGCCCTTGGAACAAACCAATCAGCACGCTGACTACAAACTAGTACGGTTTAGCGGTTGTGGCTTTGGTTTCTATTTTAAAAGCCAACACCATGACACTGAAAGAAGCTTTAATCCGATTGTTTGAAATTGATTTGTTGTTGAAAGGTTAATTTGTCGTGACCCCTTACGAGAAGGTCACATATCCGTCTTGTGTGGTGCAGCGCAACAAAGTAAATTGATGTGTTTCAATCAGACTAAGTGTACACAGAAGGAATGACAGATCATAATCGCCGATTATTGAAACGAGAGCAACCCTTTTTGTTCGTTTGATGATTGCTTTAATTAATCTGTGCTTAGGTTGGTGTTGTGACACGCTCTGTCGAGACAAGCTGTTCATAGTGGATCATATTTCCTAATTTATCTTCCTCCGGTTTCAAAACTCAGTTGAAAACATGTCACTCACATTAACATCTCGTGGATATCGATGTCGTAATTGAGCAGAACTGATGAAGCAAAGGCTCACAATCGGGGCCCGTTTCATGAAGTTCTCATAATGCTAAGATATCGCAACTCGCATGTTACGAGAGCGCTAAGATGCGAGTTACGATATCCTAGGCTTACAAATGCACCGAGATAAAAGTTACGATGTTTAGTCTTAGAAGAGCGCTATGAACTTTGAGATGTCTTCGAGTACAGAAGTTGCTAAGACAGCTTTGGTAATTTTGATGGCTTAGCCTTACGAAACCTCTGAGATAATTAAAAAATGACTTAGATTTTGAAGAGCGCTGCTATTAGTGTTAAATGCCTAACTAACTGTCTCTAAGAAAAATTGCTCTGAGGGCCTTTTAAAAGTGCACAATTTACAACGATTTTTTATTTTATGTTTTTGAAAGTGCACTGTTTATAACGATTTTTGCATTGGCTCATCAACCACATGTTTCCAAATTCAAATAAAACCACTTAACCTAATGTTAATATGTAATTTAAAGTGAAATGTGAGATACAAAGTGCAATGGAGTATATGTATTATGTTTACCTCGCGAAGAATATATTCTGTGTAAAGTTTGCCACAAAACACAATGGACTGTTCCACGAGGACTTTACGCATCTGAACCAGGGCTTCCCTTGCCTTGGACTTCCGGAACTTGACAGGGTCGGAATGCTTATCTGGGTGGTGCAGACGCCAGGCCTTGACCGTCATCGTGTGGTTGGTCATCAGTCGCTGAAGGAGGGTCAAACCTGGACAAACAAACAGGGGCCCCTTTAACAAAGGCGTCGTAAATGTATGACGTCGTTACCAAGTCAATGGAAAGATGTATTGGCTGACAAGTGCCAAAAATCATTGTCAACTGTGCATTAAAAAAACAACAACAAGTTTTCTTTGGAAAATGCACAGTTGACAACGATTTTTGGCATTTGTGGACTAAAACTACTTACCCGATGACATAGTTTATAACGTCGTAAAGTTACGACGTCTTTGTTGAACGGCCCCAGGTGAGTTTCACAAAGCATCGTACATCTATAACTTTGTAAACCAAGTCACTGGGCCAAAAGGTTTAGTTGAAAATGTAAAAAATATGTGCGATCTTCTGCACTTTCTCAACAACTCTTTGGCGTAATGAGATGGCACCTGTGTTTTTTGAAAGTACATGTACATAGTTCTTTATTGTCGTGTTGCTATCGCTATCTGCAAATTTACTTCGGCCCACTATCAACCAGGGTTCCGTGTCACAAAACCGTCGAGAAATTTAAGACTTTGCAAAAATAGAGAGAATATCATCCGAGTATAATCTAATATAAAATATATCATCGCTCGTTGATAAATGTCTAAAACTCCTCGGCTGGACGAGAAGTTTCAAATTATTTTTTATCAACGAGTGTTGATATATTTGTTTTTATGAGACACGAGGGGGAGATTTTTATTCATCATTCAAAATCAATTTATGACATAAATTATTCATTTTAAAAATATTTTCACTGACATGTTTTCTATTCTGAAATAAACTAGAATAATGCTGCTGCATGACCATTGTAATGTCACAAAAGTGGGATGGTGGGTATGATGTCATGTATTGCTACAATGAAATGGCATTACTCGTGACGAAATCTCGAAGGAGGTATTCTTTGTTCTCACACAAGCCATCACCCGTGGGAGCCAATATTGGATGATAAAAACATTAACCCCAGAGAATGATCTAAACTCATAACTTTCAGGACACAATTCATTGGACCCAGCGACAATCTTGATATGAACGTTGCATGTATGAATCCCTGAAACTCAGTTAAAACATCTGGTGTTGGCGCAAAGTTAACATGTTTTGTCCTACCAGTAGCACCCGCGAAAATATACGAACTTCTCACTGGACCAATGGGTAAACCTACATATGCCAAGAATGGTTTTAAACTGTACACTTTCCAAAGAAAAAACTTTTTCTTTAGAAAGTGCACAGTTTACAAGGATGTTTGGAATTTATAAACTAAATCTATTGGTCAAGTTGCATGACTAACAACAGCGTAAATGTAGGACGGTTTGCGACCGGTTTTTGAACAAAAAGCATGCAATTACATCTTTACATGTATAAATAATACCATTTTCCGGTTACACTGAAGATCAAAGTATTTATAAAAGGCTATTATTTGTTTATACGTTGTAAGAACAGCACTCATTTCCCTTATCACACAAAAACTGCACTCAATCAACTTGTGATAAACGCTAAAGAGAGCCAAACGTAGCATTTGTCGCTATTAATGTCCAAAGACACATCTAAACAGGCTGTTAAAAACCTATTCTGTGATAATGTGTTGAAAAGAGCTCCTGTCGGAGCTATTTTCAACACATTATCACGGGATAGGTTTTCAACAGCTATATATAGTCACAGTTTAAGTCCTACTTAGTTCGGTTCTCTAAGGATTAAGTAACTCGTGCTTACCTTTATCGTCATCGTAAAATACGCTTATTTTCCTCCAGTTGTGTTCTTGGGCGAATTCTAACATCGCCTTGCAAAAGTCCTCTAAATCAGGAATAAGTTGCACAGTGTAGTGAAGCGAATCCTTTGTTTTTGGTGTGGTTGCTAGGTAAGGAATTCCCTTTTCTTCTGCTGCCAAGGCAACCGCAGTGTCAAAGGAGCCGATAATCGCGGAAATAGAATTAGACTCGATTCGTCGAAAAACTGTAAACAGAAAATATATAAAAATCAGGATAGTGAAAATATGTATTCAGTTCGTGTTCTCATGTTTCAGTTTTAAATGAAGTTCATGTACCTGTAGTATTTATTTGTTATTATTCTCTTAAATTTTCAGTTTGTTTATTCCTCGGGTGAAAAATACACATGTTTAGTGCTGGAATTCAAACCCGTAATCTCTGTTTCTAGGGTAAACATATTTTAGAAGATGATAAACCAAAGCAGCCGAATTTGGCACAAGTCTACCTTTTCGCAAAAATTAAAACATTTTACCGAGTACCCGCTAACAGCTGCCTTACAGCGACACACTCACGTACCAATGTTTCACTGACATGCTTCAACATAGGTATGGACTCTCACCTTTATCCATTCTGTCTTTGATGTTTTCATTCTCTTTGTCGTAGATGTCGTGAATTTGTATGAAGTCGGGGACGCGTTGAGAAGCATTAGCCACCACGCCATGCCAGGAGGGAATTACACCTGTAAATACACACACACACCTGTGATTAGACTTGCCTCACACTTTTACACCGGTGTTATAAGCAGTTCTGTCACAGTGCACACATGTGAATAAATACGTATGTAAATATACACACCTGACAGTGCATTCACTTTGGACCAATGGGTTTGGTTTACAATTACAAAAATTAACATAGATGGTGCCCTTTCCAAAGAAAACCTAAAAGTGTGCCCAGTTCACCACCATTTTGGCATTTAAAAATATAAAAGCAAGTACTAAATCCTTTGTAAACTGCGCAGTTTCCAAAGAAAAACTTTTTTCTTTGGAAAGTGCATTGTTTACAACGATTTTGGCGTTTCTAACCCAAACTTTATAAACTAGAGTTCCCCTGTCAAAACACATGTGTGTGAACGCAACTGTAATTGTAAAAACGTTGTAAAACGAGTTTTCTTTGGAAAGTGCACAGTCTACAATGATTTTAGCACTTGTAAACCGAATTTCCTGGTCCAGTGTTCACCTGTCCAAACACACCTGTGTATAAGAACGCTTCTGTAATTGGACATGGCATACATTGAAGACGTCTAATTGAACACGAAACAGGTGAGTACTGAGAAGACATTTCGACATCAGGTAAAAAACAGTTTAAAGAAATAAATCAAATGTAGTTTTTAAATTCAATAACAAGTATGGTTCTTGGAAGTTAATACCGTTATAGACAGATGTCTGTGCGTTGTTTGTAGTCTTGCTTGTTTGCCTTTGAACGAGTTATTTCTCTAAGAAGAATGGCAGTGATTGTTATAACGAGATGATATGTCAAACGTAATGATGAAGCCGTAAGTTATAAACATCCTGCTACATCATTTAACAGATATATGACAATGATTCTAATAATGACAATGTTTGGTAAATATGAGGATTGAGATAAGCATTGGGCTATATTTTTACCAATATGTTTAGGAAATGATTTGGCAAGCTCTTGGGAATTTATGCACCCCTGCTCCCCTACTCCCCGCTCCCCGCTCCCTTTCCGCCATCAACACCACCAACCCATTCCAGATATACTCTTAAATATGCTTTTAAATATAATTAATGTATGCAAGTTGATTTGTAGACGTCATCATATCAGAAGAGCATTCGTTTATTTTTTAAAACCTAAATCATATTAGCAAAATACGGTTATTGATAATGTGCTTTTAAATAATATATTTGTAATTTACATTTTGATTTTGTATCTTATTGTGGTAACAGAATTTGATAACTGAAAAGAGTATTATGGATGTCAACTTCTTCTTTTATTTTTTAGTACACAATGTTTTCAGCCCAGAGACGTTGTGTACGCACTAATAAAAGAAGAAGTTGGCATCTATAATAGTCTTGTTATATATTTGAACACCAACCTTTAAATTCCCCTTAAGAATACTATTTGAGATAATGCACGAATCACTAAGAGAGAATAGAACAACCCAAGCTAAAACGTTGTCCGTTTCAATTTCCAAATCTAAATAGGCTGTTGAAAACGTATCCTGTGATCATTTATCACAGGATAGTTTTTCTACAGCACACAGTAGTTTCAATTTTAATTCCTACTAAAGTCAGTCTCGTACTCCAAGGATTAACGACAAGAACACTAACAGTCAACCACAACTACTTTGTATTACTTTGTTTATAAGGAAGAACCTCCTAGAATGTCTGTATACCGTGTGTCTTATTTCACGCATGACATGCTAATGACTGGCAACTGATTCCTCGTGATAGTCATGGAAGGAGATATCACCGTTTTTTTTATGGACTAATAAGTTTGATTTACAAATGATACTTTCCAAAGTACTTTAACAAATACCAAAATCAATGTTGGCTGAGTAAAAAAAATCCTAAACACCCCCTAAACACACGTTTTTCTTAAGAAAATGCACAGTTTACAACAAATTTAGCACTTGTAAACAGAACACAGCAAATCAGTGTTATAATAAATCAAGACTTTATTGTCATTGTATATCTGTCTCACCGGGGGAAAAATCAGACTAAATATGGAGAAACAAGAGTCACCCGGTGTAATAACCCAGCCTCCAGAACGCTGAAATAATGGAAGATGAAGCTGAAACTACAGTCAACCCTCGTTAATGCGTCATAGTACATCATAGTAGCATATTAAAACTAGCGTATTCTTTTAACTGCAAAACAAACAGTACCAATTCTTCGCATGACGAAGAAGCAAGTGTAGGCCCAGAAACTTCGTGAACATACGAACAAAAAGTTGACATCCATAAATGTAGATTATTAATTACAAAGATCGCTACAAAACAAACGTAACACACCTTCAATCTATTTTCATCAAATCTTTTCCAGCTTTATGTCCCTACAGTTTTGGTACAATTTTAGAAAAAATTATGTCATAAACTGAGTATATTGTTTCTCTGTAAACATATTCAAGGAAGAGAACATATTATTGTTTCCCTATGCTTTGCACTCGATAATTATGTATGCCACACAAAGCGAACCGTTACTGGCCAAATCCCTAACAAATACCAGGGAGATAATAAACACATCATCTGCAATCTGAGCACCTTATTTCCAGTTGTTACATACACTGCTAAATATAAAGCGACATGTGCCCCGTTCCTCAAAGTGATCATAAGCTAAATTGATCGTAAGTACTAAAATATGACCTTGGCTTATGACTGTCGTAGCGCAAAGATTGCTTTAGAATCGGTGCCATTTAGCACCGGTTCCAATTCGATCTCTGCGCTACGACAGTCGTAAGCCTATAATACGAAACAATTCCACAGGACATTATGTTTAAAATCGCTTATGATCATCTTAACACTACAATCGTTTTAAACTTGGACCCTCAATCGTTTTCGTTTCGGAATCCTGGACCACCCTTATTGCTCACAGAATTCTGTAAAACATTAGTTTGCATGCAATAGTTTCTTTTATTTATTGTACATTTAGATATTGGAACGAGTCATTTCCCGTCGTAGATATTGTTGTTAACAAACTAAATAGTATTGCACCACTACTGATGTCTCGGGCAGTCACATCGTACCAAGATGTATGCAAGATATACCGAGAGTTAACGACCAGAACACCAACAGTCTTCTATAACTACTTTGTATTACTTTGTATATCAGAAGGACCCGCTGGATTGTTTGTACAGTGCGTCTCACTTAACGCATAACAAAGACAAGGGATCGTACCTGATTGCACATGATAGTCACGGAAGCAGATTTTATTGTTTCGAATAGAATAACGAAAAGGGACTGACTTGGTCCATGAGCTCGGTTTACAATTGTTAAAATCGTTGTAAACTGTGCACTTTAAAAAACTTGCTTTCCTTTGGAAAGTGCAAAGTTTACAACGATTTTGGCATTAGTAAACTTATTTCTCGTTGACAAGTGCAAAGTTTACAACCATTTGTGCAATATTATACTTTAATTTCGTTAAAAAGGGCAAATTTACAGCGATTTTGGCATTAGTAAAAAAAACCATTTATTATGAAAAGTGCAGTTTACAACGATTTTGCCATTTACTTTTTTTTAAACCGTTGGAAACCGTGTACTTTTCAAAGTGTTTTTTTGGAAAGTGCTAAGTTAACAACGATTTCAGCATTTGCAAACCGAACCCATTGACCAAGTGTTCATGAAAGAAGACTTCACTGGCATTGTATATCTGTTTGACAGATAAGTAATATTTCTGCTGATTAAATCTAAAGAAACATCTCGAGTTAAGAGTTATTCGGTGTATAAAACTAACCCTTAGAGCGATGGATTGTTGACGTCAAACTCGTTGAATTGTGTGCCATTTAGACAGCGACAAACACAACTGTATGTTATATTTGGGATTAAAATATGTGAAAAAGTGAATATTGTCAGCACCGAGCATCCCAGCACTTTAACCACTCAGCAACCGAGATTGAAGTCCCGGTGGCTGAGTGGTTAAAGTACTGGGATTCTCAGTGCTGGCAAGTTGGTGTCTGACTCTGAGGGTGTGGCCGTGGGTTCGCCACGCAACCACACAACTTGATGGAAATCAGTGTAACAAATCACGCTGAGAAACCATACAGCTGCAAAATAAATCATTACATGAGATCTGGTTGTCAGTTTATCTGATGTTTTTGACACACCTTTGTCGTTGAAAATGTTCAATCAATTGCTGTTATTTGTAAATTCCTCTAAATACGACTGTCAGTTATGATGACGTCAACCAATATAAAAAGTGTAAAATCTTGTTACCAACATCTTATGTTAATAATATATTATACAAATATATTCAGGTAGGTGGCTGAAATATAAAATAACAACATAAAATGCTTTCAAAATATGGTAACAAAGTACAAATATCTTTAGAAAAATGAGTGAACTATAAAAAAAACCCAAAACATACATGCCTTCAAAATGTATTTACCAAGTGCAAAATTATATATCTTTTACACTCTATATTTTGTCTGCATATTTATATTTTCAAAAAGATCAAATACTAATTTTTCGTTAAAATTGCACTTGATGATGATGTACGCCACACAAAGTGATCCGTGACTGGCAAACCCCTTAAAAATACAGGGGAGATAATAAACGCCTCACTTGCAATCTGAGCTTCTCTTTGCCGGTTGTTTTACGATCCCATATTGCTATATATAAAACGCACTGAAACATTTTTGTACCACGAACATTCCATGTGCTACAGTGGGTCAACGAGTTCACGTTACAAATGTCAAAATTGATGTAAACTGTGCATTTGTCAAAAACAATGTTTGTGTACCTGTTGGTCGTAAACAGTAGGGTTTGTTTTAATAACGTTTTTTAATGATGATGTGGGTATGTTAACTTAAGAGTGATGATGGTATTCGATGTTGATTCCACCCGGTAATAGACCATTGCCTTACGTCTTAAGGCTGTTGAAAACAAATCCTGTGGTAATGTGTTTATACGACCTCTTGAAATAGTTGTTTTATACTAAGAGGTTGTTTTCTTAAAGACATTTAGAAGTTGGTGTAGTTATAACATGAAATCTAGGCCAAAATTTAGTCTATGAAACACTTTTTTTTTCAATTTCCAATTTAAAAAAAATCCGTATTTCTTTTTCTGAAAACTGAGTTCTTCTAGACTTGCTTATTTTATAGACTATCGACAAGGTTCTATTAACATTCCATAGTCTTGAGGCAAGACTACATGGAATTTTATGAATTGCAACTTCTTTCATTGTAAAACACGACGTTTCTAGGCTAGTCCTTGCCCCTAAAGACAGCAATGACTAACCCAGAAACGTTGTGTTT
>JAULCD010590564.1:0-13393 GCA_032361085.1 Calliostoma canaliculatum
ATTTTGAAATTAAAGAGATATGATGACTCCAATGATTTGTTGTTGCTTTTAGTAATGGTTTTCTAAAATAGTTGTATTGTTTCGTATCGAGATATGTATCGTATCGTATTCTGTGTATCGTGATACGTATCGTATCGTGGCATAAGTGTATCGTTGCACCCCAAATGTTGCACAAATCTATCCTTTGGTCCTTTGTTTAAAAAAAACTGAATAAAGCTCTTTCAATCAAATTACCATTGGATAGGTTTGCAATAGCACAAAATGGTCAAAGTGTTAAGTTGTACTGAATTCAATTCAGTGCAGGATTAAGCCTGTATGGAAATGTTTTAACTATACATGTTGGTATTATTTGTGGTAGTAGTATTTCAAATTTTATATTGCACTATTTTTGACAACATGCAGGTATGACTGTTTTCCCATGTGGTTTTCCATGCGCTATGTACTTGCAGGAGGAGTACCACAATGCAATACAATTCAACAGTTGGCACAAGCGTCTAGAGTTCCCAGGTGGGGAGACCATTGTCATGCACAACCCAAACGTCATTGTTCACTTCCAGGCCACATCACAGCCGGACGAATGGGGCAACGTACAGGTGTGTAGGTCAACAGGTGCTCGTCACAGATAGCTTGCTTCTTGTAGGTTACGCATTAGAAATGCTTCCTGGTTTGTTGCAAATATGAAAATTAACGTACTGTAAAATAGTAATATTTCAAGGTTTTATAACTGTTTTTGTTTGACCCCAAATTAACCCTCACAGTGCAAAGTTATTTAAGCAAGCTGTCACTCACAGCGGGCTGTGTATGTCTGACCTGGTTAACTAACCCTAACCCAACTAAACAACTCCACCACAGGGGGAAGTTCTTTGATAATGTAGATTAATGTGAGATGCACGGTATAAGATAACCCAGTTACTTGTTCTGTATATAGAAATAGCCAACTGATTACATGAGCATTCAATGTTAATTAGTAAGTTTTGTACTTTAACATCAAAAAGTGGCTTCTTAAGGAATATAGCTTGTGAGAGATTAAGCAACATCTACTATCCTGCCTATAAGATATTGAATGGTTATACATTTGTTTGTGGTTTAATATATTGTGACCCTTGTTCCATTATTGTAAGATCACAATAGTATTGCAATTGCATTTTGTGGGCTTGTGGTATCAGTGCAAGAGAAATCGATAACTACTTAAACAGAAAAAACACTAAAATGCAAAATAAATGGTTTTGTCAAATCATTGTTAGGAAATGAGAAACAAAAGTCAATCCCATCGGTTAGTTTGAAATTGTTCAGTGTAATAGACCTGTCTGGACTGATTCTAAAGTTGTCAGCAATCAATCTCAAAACTCTTATTTCTTATTCTTATTACAGAGAAATTAGCAAGTGATGTAATGTTTGAGTATGACTAAAGTATGCGTATGGTGTTGTTGGAGTAAACAGGGCACCGTTCTTCTAAGCGTTCTTAGGTTAAGTTCATCGTAAGTGATTTTTAAAACAATGTCCTGTGGGGGTGTTTCTTATCATAGGTTTACTACTTTTGAATGGCAACGGTTCCAAATTGATCCCTGTGCCACGACAGACGAAAGCCAACTTTATATTTTAGCACTTATGATCAACTTAGCCTAAAATCGCTTTGAGGAACAGGGCCCATGACACTGGTGTACCATAAGATGACATAAACACTGCATGAAAGCAATCCTTATACAGTTGATGCTAAGCAGCTCTTATTCCAAAACTTTTATTTAGTTGAGTAACTTTAATCTTCAGTCTAAATAATTGTGTAAATATGAATTTTAAAAATTTCCCTTCATCCACCAAGTGCTGAATTGATTTCAGTAAATTTAAAACTATTGTTGCATTGTGCTATTAAGAACCTGTCATGTGGTAATTTCTTGTAACAAGCATCTAAAAGAGGTATTTATCCTGCCAGATTCTTACTTATTGTTTATTCCGCTTACCTACGATAGGGAAAGAAGCGGAAGTAAATCTACTCTTGATTATGACCTTAAAACAAAGATAACTCTAACCTAACCATGTGGATACTTGTGCATGCGCAGTCCTGGCCACGTGTCGGTCGCCATGTTGCATTTTCATTTCCCTACATTCCCAATGGGAGTTTGTGGGGGAGGGTTGCTCTGTTTACGAACATTTTGAGTATTTTTCTACGAAAGAATGTATTCTAGTTTACTGTAATGTGGTCTGTATTGAACATTAATAGGTCAAAATTAGTTAGTGAACCCCATATTTGTGGAAAATGCTCCTGTAACCTTTTCCATGTCTGAGTCACTCTCTTTATTACTAACCCATGTAATCTTAGGATAGCGATACGGAGTGCAATACGGAGAGCTTCCATATTGCACTCGTGTCGGATCTACTTTTCTTGCCAGTATAGCTGCGTCAAAATGTTTTTGCCTGATCAGTATGATGGTTCAAAATCAACACATTATTGTGAATACCTCTATCATTATAGCCCTTCTAATGTTTTACTTTTACCCTGTTTAAGAGCCAGGATAAAAGTAAAACGTTAAAAATGTAGATTTAATCGACACAGTCAGTGAGCCGCAAAATCAAAATCTGCAAAACCCACTGTGCATCGCCTGAACACCGTGTTAGTCAAACTGTCGGGATATTTCCTACGTGTGCTGTTTTTAGGAATCTACATCCATTTACACAAGTCACAATCTTCGGAACATATCGACTGTGGATGTGCAAGGGATCCATCTTTTGGGGCCACTAGTTGTTGCGAAACAACTGACCAACCCCAGGCGCTAGAATATTTTCCTTACTGCGTTGTTAAAAAACAAACTAATTTGGAGCTGTCCCCACAATCTTCTGGGATCAGTTCCTATTAAAGTGCATATAATTCGCCACGACGTCTGTCAAATAAACCGGCAATATGTATGATTCGAGCTGCATAGATATGAATTTTTTGTTTAAAATTATTATTTATACTCGGCCCGAATCATACATGAGTCATCCAACCCAAGCCATCCCCCGAATGCATGCACTAGCTGGTGAGTACCTCGATATTGGTATCGTCAAGAAGGAATGAAAATCCAACATGGCGGCGGACTCGAGAGTATATTAATTCCCACTTCCTGTTCTACCAATGGTAAGCGGAATGGGCAATATGTATGATTCTGGCTGAGTATAAATTATAATTTTACACAAAAGATTAACTTTTATAATCAGATAACCACATGATTGTTTTTTATCAGCCTATTTAGTTTAGATTTTAGACACTAAAATAGCCATGTGATGAAGGAGTGCTTTCAGGGTTAACTATGAAAACATACCTTTTTCACTTTATTTTGGTAGATATAAAATGTATCAGTGTCGTCAAAAATTGTAATCCTGTTATTCCATCTGCACTGTTTCAAGAGCACAGCCAAAAGAATGCAGGAATGAATGTTGGGTTCCTGTTTTATACAAAATGTGTGATATTTTGTGACAGTTTGACTGTGAACATGCACCCGCTTTAAATGTTTTTTTTCTATCAGTTTTTTATAATGTTTAAATGATACCTCTTGCTTGTATGATATCACATAATACTTAATAATATAAAGATAACTTCCCCTATTTATTATAATTTTTGTTTGTTATATTTGTAAAATCATTAACATGTAATTGTTTTTAATTTTATTGTGCTAAGAGCAACTTCTGTTAATTTCTTTCCAAAAGCTAAATATTCTGTTGAAAGCTTCGCCTGTTGAGTTTTGTTTGAAACAGCTACAACAGAAATCCTTTACAAAATATGTTTTACCTTACATCCAGCCCTACAAGTGCAATAATCCCTATCATGGGTTGTCCTCAACAATACCAGTGAGATCGGAAGATACAAGCTTTTGCAACAAATAAAAAAAACGCCCCCCTGGTGTGTTGTTGCCACATCATGACTATCATATTTTTCCTGGTCTTCTTACAGACTAGTCATGTTTTGGAAAGTGTCTGGAGATTGGACTTTGCGGCCCAATTTTTTAAAGTTGTTGTATTACTGAAGTGATTTTTGTCTTCTGTCCTTATGTACTGGAAAATTATGTGAGTGTTCTTGCTATTGCATTTGAATTTTTCATGCCAAGTGTTTGTCATGGGGTTTTGTCATAACTGTTGGGAAAACTGTAACTTTCAATACATAACCCTCATGACTTGTGTCCTGAATGGTTGGAAAGGAACGGTTGCTCAATTTGTTTGGTTACTTTTCACTAAATATTGTTTTGCTTCAGACAAGAAGTACAAAGACAGTCTTTCCAAGAAAGAGAGTGCTGCTGTTTCTAACAAACAACAAGAAGACGATATTTTTATTTGTGCTTCTCCGCCCCCCTGAAAATTGGTATTTCGATCAACCTACAGTATCTTCTTCTCAGCATGAAGATACGCCCAGGTCATCTTCTAGTCTTCTGCACAGTCAGGGAGTTGTCACAGGTCTATTCGGCCCGAAAAGGTAGCGGTGCTGGGTGTGCCATGTTGCATCAGGTAATGGGTCATGTGACACAGGTGGTTGTGATTCGCATCCCAGTTAGACGGCTGACTAGGGTATTGTCAATGACCAACATGAAGCATCGTGTGAGCTGTTTCGTAGACAAGAACCGGCTAGAGAGCCGTCTTGAGATCATCGAGAAATTGAGCCATCGTGAGAGCCACATACAGATCGGTAGCCTTATAGAGAGTGAGAGCCTATCAAGAGCTGTTTTGCGACTCCAAATTCTGGGGATGGCTGTGGCGATGCCCATGTTTTATTTCCTGATCTTTCTCGTCTCAAAGAAAGTCACCGACTAGATGTAGCTCATTTAACCCTCTTGTTTCAACCATGAGTACCTGGTTTGTTTGGACACATTTACCATGGTTCACGCTCTGTCGTATGGTGGAATGAAACAAATACTTCATCTATATCAACCTTCATGGTACCTATCAACACTTTCAATCGCCCCAGCTTCCCGGAAGTTTCTCCGTTTCATCTTCAAGTGAGTTCATTTCCAAGGGGCTATCCTCCCATTTGGAATTTCTATGGCTCCATCGTATCCATCGCGAGTAATGAAACCAGTCGTAGAATTTCTCTATCATTAAGAGATTCAGATGGAAGTACCCCAGCATCACTGGACAAAGACACAACTTTGTGTTCCAGACCTGCTACACGCACCAGTGATGATGCACTAGTGGGAGGAGGTCTTGGGGCTTCTCACCTCCGTGCAGGACCTGACCCCTTGGGGCCGCTTACAACTCTGTCCTCTACAGCGGTTTCTTTACTCATACCTGTCATTCCCGGATCAACTTCTTACGTTTCTAAGCCATCTTTGTTGCCATCTTGAGTGGTGGCTGACCCTGTTGAATGTCTTTGGTGAAGTCTATTTGAACAGCAACAGTTTCCACTCCACCTTTTGGAGAAAGACTCTGGGCCCACTTCAAGGACCACCAAGTGGCAGGTCGGTGGTCAGATTCTGGGCCCACTTCAAGGACCATCAAGTGGCAGGTCGGTGGTTAGATGACGAGCGTGTCTGACACATCAATTACCTGGTGTTCGAGGCGGCCATTCTGGCAATCTGGCAATCATTGGGCACCTCTGTTGCGTTAACAGAGACTAATGCTTCAATCAAACAACACAGTGGTAGTTTATTATATCAATTACCAAGGTAGGTGTTACTCGCAGTCCCTCCTCAGTCAAGCGTTTCGCATCTTTCCCTTAACAGACTCGTTTCAATTAGCAACAAGGGTGCCTCACATATTGAGGGCAAAGAATGTGGTAGCGGATGCCCAATCCCGTCTCTCTCTGACAGAATGATCTCTACACCTGGACATGTTCAAGCTAATCACGTCCCTGTGGTGACCACAATGCGTTAGCAACATCATGGAAAGACATCAATGCTTACGCACATTCTTCCATGGTACAATTACCTTTGATACTGGAGAAAATCAGGCAGACGACATGTCTAACTCATGTCTGACTTGTTACAACATCTCGTATCTTCCGATCTCACTGGTATTGGTGTGGACATCCCATGATAGGAATTCAAGCACTTGGAAATCTGGATGTAAGTGAATAAAACATTGCTTTTAGTTTGTAAAACACATTTTCAACAGCTCAAGGTGGTTATAACTTAATTGTGTTTTCTTTATTGCACCACTTTATTGTTTAACTTTGAATTCAAGTTTTATGTTCACTGTCGGGCTTAAATTTTTTAAGCACAATGTTTAGTTTCAGTCACAGATACAATAAAACGTAAACAAACATTCGTCAAAATATTATGTGATATAGTACCTATGCACAAAATAGTTTGTACATTGGTGGGTTTTTTTATTACTTGTGATTTTGAAATTTATAACATCATTTGTTTGATATTTCATTGTGACGTTACTTTTAATTTGGAACACTTCTGAATGTTAGAGATGTTTTATTTGCCATTTAAGAAAACGTATGCTTGATTAGCTTTAACTTGAGTTTCTTTCTTTTTCATTTCCTGTTGTCCCAGGGAGTAAGTGTGAGATTCTTTTTGTTTTGCGAAACAATAAGGTCCTGGTTCATAGAAATTCTTTTTTTAAAAACTCTAAAAGTAAATTTATAACTTCAAAAATCCATGTCATTGTTTAACATGTTTTCATATTCCATGTTTTGTAAATTAATGCTTTTATAATTTATATGTTTTAATGTACAGTAAATTGACAAGGACCTCTTTGCTAGCTGTAGGTATTTGTAATCAAACTGGCTTTCTCTTGCACTCTGTTCATGCTGTAATAGTCTATGTACACCAATCTATTATTTAACTCTTAGAGTGCTAAAGACAATGTTTGTCTATTTCAATGTACAAATAGGCTGCTGAAAACATATCCTGTTGAAATTTGTTTTAAAAAGCTCCACAGGATATGTTTTCAGCAGCACAAGACAGATTTAAGTCCTAATTCATCACTCTAAGGGGTAAGTTGTGTTGGGCTTATTGTTTGTGAGACTAATTGTAACATTTGTCGTCAGACCCTCAGAAGATAATGTTATGACACACATTCACCAAACATTAGCCCTAATATCCCTTATTCTTCCATTTTTCTGTCAGAGCGTGTATTCACTACCGGTGAGTGACAATATGTCCTAGTTGCATGGATTCACTACCACCATATAACAAGCTTCTTAACACTACATCATTTCCCTATTTCAATTTTATTCACTTCAAAACTATTTACTCAAACTACATTTTGGTCTTCATGTTGTTTTGTTGTCGATCTCGCTCTTTAGGCTGGCTAAAACCTTTAGTTTGAATTCAGCCTTGTATAATTCTTCCAGATTTAGTTGCTTCAGTCACTTGCAGGCTATATGCATTTAAGACATTGTAAGGCTTTAATATAATCCTTGTATTAAATGTTGTCATTTTTTCTTTTTGTAGCAAGTAAAAACAAGCCTGTAATTTATGAATAAGAATATCTAAGTTTACATCACATTGTTTATATTATACTTACGTTTTGCCTGCTCAACTGCTTTTGTAACTTAACAGTTACTCCAGAAAACAAAAATTGAATATGTAGATTATGACCACAAATTGTATAAAACTTATGTAATGTTAATTTGAATGAAAAGGTCTATGTAAGAAAACTTGAGGTCATAAAATGAGCACCTATCTGTAATGATGTTATCCTAATCTGTGTGCTACTTTATTGAGACACTGAAACTACACAGTAATTGCCCTGTCTGTGTTTAGTGTAACTTAGTGAAGACAAACCTGTCTGTTCTTTTATTTCTTACCAAGCACAAATACTCATTTAACCCTTAAAGTGCTGAGCTGGAGTGAGTATAACTCAAAACTGTTACCACCTTGTGCTGCTGAAAATCTTTTCTGTAATAATTTGTGTAAAAGAGCGCCTTTTGGAGCTCTTTTACACAAATTATTACAGGGAAAGTTTTCAACAGCCTATTTAGGTTGGAGTTTGGAAATTGAAATTGACAAGTGTTGGGTTCAGCACTTTAAGGGTTAACAGTTGCCCTAGATTTACAACCTTGACCCTTAGAGTGCTGGTGACATCACATGTTGATTTCACATGTTGGTTTTTCAATATCATTTTCTCACATTAACTGTTAAAAACCTATCCTGTAGCATTTGTTTCATCATTTATGCAGGGTTACAAACAGTGCAGGATAGTATTAAATCTAAAAATGTATTTTAGTGCTCAAAGTTATTGTGAGATGAATTAACACCATGTACACTTCATCTTTTATCTTTTTACTGACATGGTAGTATAAGACAAATAATAAAGCAAATAAAAATCGTGGATAGAAGAATGACTAAATTGTGAATAAAATAAGATAAATATATTAAATTAAATATTAAAACTACACCAATGATTGTGTTACTTCAATCGTTTAGCAAATTTCATTGCCTTGTGTGTTGAACATAGTGTGTTGTGTGCAGTGTGCTTTGCATGTTTTACTGGTCAACTAGCAGATTAACCATGTACCTGAATCGTACCATATGCACTTGTCTTAGCGATCAATCGGTGAGAGGGAATGTGTCAAACTTACCCTGGATACATAAGTAAACAATGATTACTCCCTACTATACGGGGTAACATCCCTTTCCCACCACATGTCTGTCTTCCATCTTGGATTTCATTCCGCTTGCCGATTCCTTCAGAGGAGGTTGTATGAAAGGAAAGATTGCTCAGGATAAGGATACTTCTGGGTTGTGTTCACATACAGGGAAGTTACACTCTTGTGTATAATTGTTCTAAAGATGTTAATTTGTAGAGTATCGCCAGTACTCGAAATGTACTTATAGATATTCGTTGACCGACCCACACTCTTTATGTCCCAACTGTATTGGTTTTGTTTGTGACTTTGAGTCTGAATGTTTAAAATGTTCTTTATTTGAAACTAACACTTTTCAAAATTTATTTTCAGGCTGTGAAGAAGTGTTCGTCACAGCAAGCCAGGAAGGCTTCTAAGCGGTTGGAAGCTGAGTCTCTTGACTCACTACCCATTTACCGGTAGAAATTACAGCCAGTTCTCAATGTTCAGACCATTACCCTGGTAACAATGGAGAGGTTTTCACATCTATTGGTGGCAGCATGTCTGTGGATATGGAGTCAGCATATCGGTCGAACCTCTCCTTATTAACAGAGTTGCAAGACGCCCCCCTGTACCACCCCGTGTCGGGGGTCAGGGACCAGTGCCCCTCTCTCTGTCTCTGTCTCTGTCTCTGTCTCTGTCTCTGTGTCAGGCTGACACTATCCTTTCATATCTAAATTGTCTGACCAACAATCAGCAGTTGCAGCCAATATGTCAGGTGCAACTCGACTACTCAGACCCTTCCACTACATCTAAAATTCAATCAAAACAAACAACAAGGTGCTTACCTATGAAACGTACCCACCTAAGGTACAAGTATATTATCCAACGCATCTTAACCAGGTGCAGGGTCCTTCCATGGATTCCTCTTCTCAAGCCCCAGGGCGTACCTCCAGCGTACCCTTCAACGTATCTGTCTCAAACAACTTCAGCGCAGGGCGTACCTTCAGTACAAGGGTTACCAGCGTACCCTTCAACGTATCTGTCTCAAACAACTTCAGCGCAGGGCGTACCTTCAGTACAAGGTTTACCTTTAGCATCAAGGGTGCCTTCAGTGTTTTCCCGTCAGGCACAAACACAGGATGCTTACGCTTCTACGGTTGCAAATAACTTTCAACCACAGATCTGTTTTGCTAATTGTCATAGACAACGGACAGACACTTTAATGTTAAGAGCCGGTATGCTTTGGCACTTCAGCATACAAGTCAAGAGTATACACTATTAAAGACAATTTTTAAAGGGAAGGTTTTTTTCTTGGCATCTCATTGTGGCTTAAGAATATATCTTGACAGCACTAGTACAAGGCACAGGTTCTTTAAGAGGCTCTTTATTCTCCTGTTAGAAACCACAGAAACAGGGATTTCTCGTACCACAGTTTTACATTGGTTACGTGCTACAGTTCGCGGGGCTCACAAGGCTAAAAGGCCTTCCAGCTACTTTGTTTTCCAATTTGCACAAGGTATATGCGACTGCTTCTACCATGGCCATACAAGGAAATTGTTTGTTAAGCGTCAATAATGCAGGGTTGTTTTTGAAAGTTTTGTCTGTCTCTTTAACCATTACCTTTTGGCTATAGCAATGGTGGATATGAAGGAAATACAGCAATTTAGTCCGCTGGTGGTAGCCCAACACTTGACTAACTCTAGGAGATAATGAATGCACTTCTCTAGCTCTCACCAACAAAGTCCGTACCAGAGTAACCCTTTCTTCCTCTGAAGCAGTATGTGGTACAAAAAGACAGCATGATGGCTTGGCTTTCCGTTGAATAAACGTACATAAAGGTATGATTCAGGTAGATAAAAAAAAAAAAATTATGTAAAATTACATCTGGACTCATCCAACCCATCCTTTCCCCCCCGACTCTCATGCCGGAATGAAAGTATCTTCGTTTTGCAACTGTGAGAAATAATATCCAATATAGAGGATGGTCATGTGGTTGGAAAAAGACATACTTCGTATAACAGGGAGTAATCATTGTTTATTCTTGTAATCAGGGCAATCACTTTCCCTCTCGCCAATTAATCACTAAGACAAGTGCATAAAGGAACAATTCAGGTGAGTATAAGTTCTAATTTTACAAAAAAAATTCATTTAGTTCACCCATAAGTTTTGTTTAGCTACCTTCACATTTGGTTAGACTCTTCTTTTATAAATAATCTTGGAATTTACACAGTCCACATGTTGGTGTAGGGTTACTCTGTATGTCAGTTGATGTGTGGAGTGAATGTATAAGCTTGTGTTTCTGCAGGGGGACCAGATGAGGCCCCGAGTGGTCAAAAGGGGAGTGGAGGATATGGAGACTATTTCTGACGGTCAGTTTTTACCTTATTTGTAAGTAAGTAGTAGTGATGTACATTAACTTGAGGGTAAAGTGGTTTACTTCCAAACATGTTTTTGAAATCTTTAACATGAAAAATGTCCCGGGTCAGGATAAGGCAGTATCAGCACACAGGATCACAGACCAAATTTAATAGATTTTAAATTTATTACTTATGCCTTATCTTTACATCATGCTGTTGTTCTTATTTCACTGTGGGGTAGGCGTCAGTCTCTGATTACAGCTAAAACTTAAAAAAACAAACGCACATTTGCCATGGTTTGGCCTTGGTTACACCTCAGGAAATTGGGTCACGCATGTGACACATGCAGCCTAAGCCATGCCAGGTGTTTACATTCACTGTTCTCCCTAATGTCGACCTGGCAAGATGTGACTAGAGATGAGGCGTTCAGGATTTTGTTTCGAATAGTTCTTTAGGGAAGTCTTTACTTTTATATTGAGTTTTTCATCATCAAATAATATGTAATATTATTTTCAATTAAGATGTCTTCTTTAGCAGAACCCAGGTTTTGTTGGCGACTGTAATTTACGATATTCTGCATGACCCACATTCATTTTGTCCCGACTGTTTTGACCGTCATTGCACAAATGATTCACGTCCAGAATGTTGAGCCGTTAACGATAGTCATTTTCATTTTTTTTGTGTTAGCCGTTAGCTTACATCAGCCCAAGCCCTAACTTACAGGGTAATGCTACAACCGTGGCCGTTGCAGTGGTTCTCAAGACTAAACTGTCTCTTCCCAAGTCGGCTCTTTAGGTTACTCCTAGGCCTGCAGGAGTACCTGAGGTGCTGGTTACACCCCTTGAATGGTCTGTACAGTCGTTTGCATGAACGAGCCACGTCCCGTCTCCACCTCTTCGTGGACGCCTTCAATGAAGACTGGGGAGCCCACTTCCAGGACCACACAGCCTCAGGGCTATGGTCTGAGGAAGAGAAGTCTGCAACGTCATAGCGGAGACTCTGTCTCGGCCCTCCAATCCATCTCCGAAAGAGTGGGGGTTGAGTCACAGGGCCTTCAAAACCCTTACAGATCAGTTGTGGAGAACCCTGGTGGATCTGTTTGCAACACTGTTCAACGCCAAACTTCCAATGTTTGTGTTTCCGATTCCAGATCTTCTCGCTCTGGACCATGACACTTCAGCATTTCCATGGGAAAATCAAGATGTGTACGCTTTTCCACCCATAGAACTGTTGGTGATAGAAAAGTTCAGGCACATGGCGAACATACGGCTACTTCTTGTGGCACCCCTATGGCCAGCCAGAATGTGGTACCCAGACAGTAGCAGGCCAGCCAAAGCTAAGACTTCTGGACTGGCCAGATCTACTCATACATCTGCACTCAAGATCACACCATCCGAATGTTTCCAGGTTCACGCTTAATCTCAAAGAATCACTCTTATGAAAGGATACTCTAGGAAGGCAGCGGATGTGGTAGCGAACGTCCATAGACGATTTACCCACTCTTTATATGACGATAGGTGAAATGCTTTTTAGGTTTATGCCCGTTCAAACAAGTTTGATCCTACCAGAGCATCACCACTACAGGTAGCTGACTGCTTAATTCATCTGAGAGATACTAAGCACCTTTAGGGTTCGGCTTTAGGTACTCACCTCATGGCTATAGCCTCTGTTATTCCTGAACCCTCAGGAGTTTAGCTCTCAAGTGCTTCAGGCTTCGATTAGATCTTGTAAGATCAAGGATTCTAGTCGAGGGTTAGACCCCCTGCTTTGGATCTAAATGTAGTGCTAAGGCATCACGCTAGTAATGCCCTCAAGAGGGAGTGTCTCACGAATTGAGAACTCGTAAGACACTTTTTCTTGTAGCCTTAGCAACAGCAGCCCCGATGTTAGAAATACATGCGCTCGATATTGCTTAGGTAAGATTTGACCAAAAACGGTCAACAGGTGACCTCCCAAAACCCCTACATCCCATTTCCACTACAGCTTAAAACAACAGAGTTCACGGTCCATTGCACTGCTAATCCGTAGTCTGTTACCTATTTCATACAATGGAACAACCCAAGAAACACAAATTAATTTTGAAATAAATATTAAATTAAGATTACAATATTACTATTATTTTATATATATTATATATGCCTAACATTTTCAGGCATTGTGTACAGATTGACTGATTGCCACATTCCAAATTGATTGCTCAGTACTGTTCTGTTCCTGGTTTAAAGGGGAGCTAATATTTTAATACAAGTTACAGACATTGCTTATATGCATTACACGTATATATTAAGTTGAATTTGGTTGGAAATTTTCTGTCCATATTCTTCATTACACCAACTTCTAATTGCCACTCAAGATTTTATTATTATACTTTCAAAATAAGATTATCAGTTTGAAATAACAATTTGGTCAATATTTAATAATTTTCAAGTACTGGTTTACTTTAATTGAATAACAACTATCCCCCCTCATTGTACATGTTCTTTATTAAAGTATTTAATATGGAATTGACACACTTCTAGTCGCTCTCTCTACGTTTTTAGTATGAAGATAA
>JAULCD010590675.1:0-13389 GCA_032361085.1 Calliostoma canaliculatum
TGTTTCAGAATAGTGTCGTGTTATGATATTTATTTACAACACATTGTTTGCGAATTTTAGTAAAAAAAACCCTGAAAATATTTTTGCCGATTAGGAAGTTGCGTCATCGTCACTATCGACCTAATCAAATGCTCAGCACAAAAAATCCTGTGCAACTTTCCAACCAATCAGAATGTTATTTTAAAAGAATTTGACGTCAATAAACACATTCAACATTGCGGCCTCCTAAAGCCCGCGATATTTTAAAGTAAAGCTATTTACAACATAGCAAGCGTCAGCTTTTGATAGATTAGTCGCTGTAAACAAATGTTTTCTAATTTGCGATTCACATTACGCACAAAGACTGCTTTTGGTAGGAATTCTGTTTCTTGAACCCCGCACTTCCCGGGTTCAATGACGTGCCATTTAAAATGGACAACTATTGCTACTGACACGTAATTCAAATCGACAGAAAGCTGGCGAATGTTTCCAGGGTGTGCCATCATGGCTATGTACACAGACTTTGTCAATGGTTTTGAATTTCAGAATAACAACTACAAATTAACTGTTTGTAAACTGTGCAATTTGAAAAAAAACCACACTATTGTTCACAGCAGTTTTGAAACTTGGGAACAGGACATATTGAGCTAGTGACAGGGCTTATATGTAAATTTGTCGCCAGGTGTTTTTGTTAGCAGCTGAGGTTTTGATAGACTGCCATAGATATTGTGATGTTGGTTTTTAATGCAGTGTTCAGATACTGCAAATTTCATGTCAGCTTTGTTGGTGGAGGTTTGGTGCTCTTTGCTAGCTGCTAATATATACACCTGGCGACAACGCAAGGTCCTCGAAGCCGTCAAAATAGGAACACACCAGCCAGCAATCAACCGACACCAAGGAGTGTGCTTACCAAGTGCCTGTAACAATCTCGTGTGACTATCATGCCTTAATCTTAATTATGCATACACAAATGGCCTCATCTTAATTACACCCTAGTGTGCATCGACCAATTATGTTAAAACAACTAGTTTTCTATCTGCTATCACAACTTATTTATTATAACAATATCTGGTCTAAACTACATGGTTATTTTGGTTTATTATGTTGTATACATAGATCCACATTACCAATTTTCATTTGTTGAATAGTAGGTATAAACTAAAAAAGGTTGTGCTAATGTCAAACGATTCTTTAGAAAAACTATACATGTTTGAAAAATACACTAAAATATTGGTGTAAAAGGATTTTTTGTTGTTGAGTATAATACTCTTAAGAAAACCTTGACACAGACATTTAAAATGTAATATATTGCTATTGTTTTAAAATAAGACACATAAACTATAATTAAAACACTGTTTGAAAAGCAATGCACGCAATGCTATAGCAGTAATCGTGTCCCCTAGACAGACACAGGTACATAATAAGCTAATGCAATAGGAGTGCATAAATTGAGATTGTCAATGATGCAACCAAATTGTCAATAAGGCTGTGTGATGTGCTGCCATTCATGTTGAAGTGCATCAAGAAGGGGCAGGGCAGTGGTTTGGGGCAGTGGATTCATTCTGCGCATGCGTTGATCTAACTCGTCCTACAAATGCTCAATATGGGACAAATATGGTGAATGAGTTATCGAAGGTAGTGTCTGAATGTTGTTGTGCAGTAAGAAGTCTTGACAAACATGTGCAATATGCGATCGAGCGTTGTCCTGCTGGAACTGTCCACGATGGCGTGAGAAAGAAGTAAGGTTGTAGGATCAAGTCACTGTAACGCACATCTGCCAATGCACCTGCCACATGCGCGAGAGACGTCCTACCATCGTGATGATGTTCGGCCCTTACCATGACACTGCCACTGCCAAATGGGAAAACCTGCTGCACATAGTTTTTGCGTGACGTTCACTCCGACGTCTGTAGACATGTGCGTCTATCGGCAGGTATAAGTACATGTATGAAACGGGAATCGCCAGTAAACAGTGCGTTTGGATGAAGCTATAAAATTGATCGCCAAATGCTTTGTGTGTGTATGTTTGTGTATGTATATGTGTGGGTGTGTGTCTGTGTGTCTGTGCGTGTGTATGTGTGTGTGTGTGTGTGTCTGTGTCTGTGTGTTTCACTGAGCCACCAACCGCCACAACCTTAACTGCCACTGTAAATGCTTGATTTCATCCTTTACCATGAACATAACCACACCTTTAATTTATTGGTAAAATGTTGGTCAGCTCTATACTTAAACCTAATCTAATCATTATGGCAGTATTATATTCTAAAATATTAATCTACAAATATGTGGGCATTAGGAAACACTGAAGATCAAGCTTATTCAACAAAATTATGCTTTTTAATTCTTGATTTTAAGCAGGCATAATTCCTTGTCAACTGCTATTTCCCATGTTTTATCTTGGCCTACATAGTTATTATGTCAAGCTGTCTCAGCTAAATTTATTATCTGTATTGTCCGCTTCAAGAGCAGACATGCTGAGGGCTGTAGCTGTTGTGTTTGTTGGTTGTGCCCTGGCAATCCCTCTTGGGCAGGTAAATATATCATTGTTACCTACTGTTTGTCTAGAAATATTGATCAAATCCAAAATGTACAGACATTGTTTAGCGGATTTCCATTGGTTTGAGATCTCTAAAGTAAATGATCCCATACCGATGAAAATCCGCTGAATAATCTATGTATATTTTTTCTAGTGTAATTATATCAGTATATAGTTACGATAATTGACAAACGTTTCAATTAAACGTATTTACTCAATCATTTTATTGCCAGATGTTATAAATTGACATTTTTGGTTTTATTGTTTGTTCTTGTAATCAAATGAAGTTCTCATTATACTTGATATACCATATTTAAAAAAACAAAACTATCCATTTTACTATTTTTTTTAAAAGAAACTTATGTAAAATTATGACGAAATTTATGCATATGTTTTCGGTAGTTAAGGGTTTCGGAGTATAGTTTTGTTAAAATAGTAACCATTTCATGTGCATGGTACAAACAAATAAAAAATACCTCGATCTGTGAAACAAACATAAAGTTTAAACCTGGTTTATACTTATCATATTAATGTATTAGTGATCTGATTAAATCTGAAATGTGTGCCAGTGTTGGCGTGTTTGTCTCTGCATTTAGTCAGGTTAACACTTAATTTGCTTGTCTGTGTGCAATTCAAAAACTTCACTATTACCACGAAGTTAAAACAATCCATTATTTTTATATTTCAGATAAAAGATAAAGGTAAAGTTAAAACCATGTGTTCATCATGTAGATATGTACTCATTTTCGTCACTCGCATTTTTAAAAGGTGATGATAACAAACTAAAAATAATTTATGATACCAACCTCCTCATAGAGTTAGGTGCTTGGGACCTTATTTTATAAATAAATTGTCATCCTTAAGTCATATTCAAGTTGTTAAAATGTAACGTAAATAAAAAAAAGTGGCGTGGCTTTCATTATTGTATACTGTGTGTATATATGTTAAATATTTTGTATCACGTAAGAAAAATACAACCAAAAATAATAAAAAATCATAGCAAATACTAATGATGTGCTAATCTGATAATATTTGGTACGTATTTCTTTTCACAGAGATCTTTCCAGAGGAACATGGTATGTAATAACATTTAATTTGTAACATTTAATTGAAATGCTTTTGCCCATTCTTCATGAAAAGTTTATGGGAATATAATAAAACGCAATGTATCACCACTTGTTAAAATTTAGGTCGGCAATACACCTGGGCTTTATCAGCCTTTGCCAAGTGGCTGGTATCTCACGACCACTTCACTTTTCACTCGTTACTTAACGAGATTATGGAAGAATCTTATAACCTTTTCTGAATATACTGCTGTAATTTAACCCGGGTCACCTTACAATATGAGAGCCACTCCTTGTACTTTACTTTACACTGCAAGAAGGTACATGTATGAGACAAAACATGCACATGAAGTATTCAGCAGATTTCCATTAGTTTGACGAAATTACCTACGGAAATCTCATCAATCCAATGGAAATCCGCTAAATAATTTCTCTTTTTTTCCAGTGCCGTCACGTGGCCAGCAGGTTATGTTTCCGAATGCCAAATAAAGTGCATATTTCACAACGATTTCGACATTTGTAAATTAAGCCCATCGGTCCTGTGATGAGGTTCAAGAAGTTGTGGTGTTATGACAGCTTCTGGTTCAGAACCTTCCCACGGTGGAGGATGACTGAATGATATCATCTTCTTGTTTTACCTATACTTGTGGTACCGCTGCAGTCCTTACCTCTGGACTTCTTTGCAGCGTGTTACTTGTCCTGACTAACTTGTTTGTTCACAGTGGGTCTTTATGCCACGAGCTTTTGACTTTTGTAAGTCCTGCAGCCGTAGTGAATTCTTCACATTTTCTTTGTCAAGAGTTGTGAAGGAATAGCCTCATTAAATTAATGTTATGTTAATAGCGTAAAGAGAGGTTTGACCCGGTCAATTTGCAAGGCCTAAACAACTATATTTATTTACATGTAACATCTCAACCCCAACAACGAGCTAATACTCTTAATGCATATTCTGTGTTGTCTGTTTTTATTAGAATACCTGAGATTTTTGTTACCTAGTGTCATTTTGTATTGCTAGCTAATGTTTATTATATATGAACACTTAATGTATTAATGCAACACTCCCAAGACAATCAATAAATGCATGCATGTTTACAGATTACTTTGAAGGTGACATAGAACTCAGACCTGGCCAGGATCCAAGGGTAAGTGTGTGTTAATTTATAAACGCATGCCTGCGACTTGTCGATTATTAACTGTTACGTTTTCTATCATTTTATCTATTTGGTTCATGCTATGGCAAATACCTAACTCAAGGTATTTTATTCAAAGTAAAGTCCGTTTACCAAGTGAATTGGTTATAATAGTTGATGAGATATAACGACTATCAACTGTTATTCTTACTATTTTTGTCATATTAATGAAACGTTTTACAATAAAACATGCTTTGAAATGTTTTATTAAGATAAAAATACAACAAATCAGAAAAAGTGGCAACATAGCCTATTTGGATCAATTTGTAAACTTACATAATTATTACTAAAAAGTCTATCAATTAACAAAGTCAAAATAAGTATACTAGTATGCACATTTTACAAAAACCTCATACACGTTTGAAAATATTTTGAAAGAATAAAATTAAACAGTTTTGTTACTAAAAAATGCCATCTTAATACTGTAATCATGAAATTAATATGAGCATACAATTAATGCGAAACATTCGTCTGGCATGAGCTCGCATTAATTAACATGTCACATTTTTGTCAGGCGTTGTAACTCCATTAACTATTAAAGTCCTGAGCACAACATTTGCTTATTGTATTTTTCAAATACTAACTGCAACAAATTGTTTAAAAACCTATCATGCATTAATTTGTAAAACAGGGCTCCTACAGTAGCTCTTTTGAACAAGTTATCACAGAATAAATTTGCAAAAGCACAAAACTTTTTATAACTGGCTACAATTTTCTCAGTACTTTAAGAATTAACTTTACATTTATATGATCGCATTTTATTCATGTCACATTTTTGTCTTATGTCGGCATCTCGCATTAATTTCATGTTGCATTATTTTATAATGTACTGTATGTCTTCTTTGTCGTTTCTGTAAATGTTATCTCTTGTGGTTAGATACAATTACAATAGTAATTATTATTAGCACTGTTGAAATAAATATGGTTAGTTATTGCTCAGTCTTTTTGGATGCAAACTTTTAGTTTGGAAGTTTATGATGTTTCTGGGCATGTTCTTGCAGCAAGCATATGCTGCAAAACATCATGGACTTACGAAGTTGATATACGAAAACCTTAAACTATGTAACATCACTTTTAAATTTAATTAAAATAATTGAAGGTTATCTATATACTTACATGTATGTACCGTAAGTCATTTGACGATGTGTCATCCCTTTATTATTACAAAACTGGTATAACACTCAACTTACCTTTAAAGGTTATATAGTTAGTCCCCAGACATAACTCGCACAATTATTTTTACGTTTTACTTTACAACTTCTAAAGCGTCATAATCATTTTGCACTGGAAAACAATTATATACACTATTTATCGGTTTTCTATTGGTTTGATGAGATTTCCGCAGGAAATCTCATCAAACTCAGAGAAAACAGCTGAATAATGTCTATTCATTTTTTCTTGTGTTGTGTAGGTGGGGATGGAGATTTTTACTCTCTTGTCTAAATGTTTTATTGCAAAATGTTATTGAAACTAAATTACCAGAGTTGCACCTAACAAAATCCAATTATTGTCAACGTAAACACAATTCTATGTATTTACTAATATATGTGTAAACAGCTTTAACAGCACAAAGTAGTTTCTTTCAGCACCACTGTTTGAATGCACTTTGCTGGCGCCAACTATTTTCTCTCTTTGTTAATTGCCATTTGATAATTAAAGAACTTAAGCTATAAAATCCTGTCCATTGTTATTTTCGTAGCCGAGAACAACCTATGTGCTCAGTTGTCTGAGTGCCATTTATAAATTTATAAATTGGAATAATAATAAATGTACATATTTAAATTACAACTTTTTGTTTGCTAAGTAGCGATGTTTCTATAAAGCCTGCAGTGATAACGGTGTAAGAATCTGCACGGAAACGTCACTAGTCGGCAACCAAGAAGTTATATTCCATATATATCCACAGAATCGTAATGCTTTGAGGGACAGGAACAGAAGATGGCCGAATGGTGTTCTGCCTTATGTCATCGAAACCAGTCAGTTCAGTGAGTACAGACCAAACGAATAGGTTGGTTTTTATTTCACTAACTTTAATTTTAGAAAAAGTAGAATATATTTACAGTAAAATGAACATGAAAAAATCTAATAATATTTGATTGGACATATTCAGTTACTAAAAGACATATATGTGCCAGAATAGTTCATCTTAACTAGTTTAGACCCTAAAATAATTTTGTGGTAAAACATAATTAACACGTTGACAATTTGCACAGATTCATTGTCACAATTAAATATAAGAGACGCATAAAGAATCCCATCGATGTGTTTGTTTGATATCAAATGTACCACCATGAATCAATTTTCACAACTAATGGGGCAACTTGGGTTATTTTTGGTACAAATGACAGGTCCGTAGACAAACAATTCACCATAGTGAATTCAATTTTTATATTTAAAATTTACAGAAGCAGTAGAAACCCTTGTTCTTTTCAGACAGTGAGAAAACGGTGATACGATATCTTCAAATAAGATATTGAGATCGACCAAATTGTACCTAAATTGTGATTTAAATTGGAAATATTTTAGTAAATTTATGTATGTCTATACATACCTAAACGGAACTTTTCAAACGTATTATTAAAGCTGGGATGTTGTGTTCCAGGCGCCACGGAGGTGAATACAATTAGGCAGGCCATACAGAACCTTCAAGAACAGACCAAGGTTAACGGTAGGAACTGTCTCACATTCAAGCCGCGTACAACTGAAGCTGTCTATCTTAGATACCAGAGTGGATCCGGGTGAGTGCTTTACTTTGAAGGTAAATCACCCGTGAGTTTAAAACCTCAGATGATATGATAACTATGTAAATTTAAAGAACATAACTGGGAATTAGCGTAATTGAGTCGGATAGTTTGTAGCCAATCCTCTTTACAAGTGCATATGTTTACATGTGTAAATAAATGGCTGAAGTCGCTCGCTGAGTCTGTTTCAGGTGTTGGTGTACATGCTCCCAGGTGAACCTATGCAATAACCTGAGTGACAAACATTATAAACTATGCCCTAAAGTTATTTATCACTGAATGGTAGTAGAAGTGTAATGTCTAAAAGTCAACCAATCTAAACATTCTGGTGGTAATGTTTGAACAAATATAATATTTTTAGAAAGCAAAAGTTACCTTTGTTAAAATTATTACACACACTGAGAAAATAATAAAAAAAGTAATTACCTGTTTCTAATCAAGATACATCACGTCAGTATTAGATTAACGTGCAAAAGAAACGATGCAAAAGTTAAGATTGAATATTTTCTTAAGACACTGGTGAAATTTTAAATACTCGACATGGAAATGATTTCCCATTTCAGCAGTCATATGTGTTACGAAAATTGTGTTTTGGCGATCCGCGGCCGTATCCGGGGAAAAAAATCAAAGCATGAGTTTGTTGCGTTAAAATAATGTGAAGCTTTTGCATTATTCGGGTACAATAGATGTGCTGGATCTCTTAACGACATGCCATTAGCTCAATTGCATCGGGAAACAAGGGAAGATTATCACCAGAAGAAGGAAAGAGCGCTGTCGGAATGATCCAGATGGGTGCAACGCATACACACATGGTTACGATGTTGGGCTGCATCCGTATTACCATTACCAGGCTGATGAAACACTACAGGCAGACGGGGAGGTTGAAGAACTTGTTTAGGAGTGGAAGCCCCGGCGTAAAGACCCACAACGAGGACCGCCATTTACGGATTCTTCATCTGAGGAACCATTTCCCGAGAGTGTCCGAATCGGCGACGAAAGGGTTTGGACATGCAGCCATGCGCAGGCGTCTCAGACAGCGTGGTATCCGCGCCTATAGACCCTATAGTCGTGCACATGACTCGTCAATACTGACATCAACGTGTGACATCAACTAAGCGGAGGGTTATCTTTTCGGATGAGATTCGTTTCTAACTCTACATGAATAATGGAAGAGTACGGGTGAACGTTGGCAAGGTTGTTGTATTCAGACTTTGTAACCCTTTGGCTGTGGCAGCGTCATGGTTTGGGGCAGAAGTGGAAGACTGCTCTTGCAGATTCTACGCCGAGTTCTCTTACTATTCTTGCAGTAAGACAACAACAGAACATTGTTCCAGCAGCATAATACTCGTCCCCATACAACCCGTATTGTCAGATAATTTTTGTAGAGGAACAACGTCAACGTGTCACCTGACTTATCACCCATTGGAAATTTATGGGATCAATTAGGTTACCAAGTCCGATCAAGAGCTGCTATTCGAGGAAACCAAGCACTTGCTCAAACCTGGACAGGGTGTTAGTTTAATGTAAATGCTTTTCTCACTTGCGGGTATCGCAGCTGATGAAAACCACAAAACGCATTGCACACACGTTTCACAGAATAAGTAAAATCATGACATGACTTTTAATGTGTTGATGCAAAATTATCTTTTTGCAGATGCCACACCCCAGTCGGCTATTACAGCAGCATCACTGGAGTTACTTTGGGTCCCGGCTGTGGACGTATTGGTACGGCTATGCACGAGACAATGCACGCGATGGGATTCTGGCATGAACAGAGTCGTCCTGACAGAGACAATTATGTCACCATTAACTGGAGCAACATCCTGAGAGGTAGGTGTTGCGCGACAATGGGAGAGGAGTTTATGCCAAAATTTATGTTAACTATTTAAAAGTAAACCCATTTAACATGAGCTGCAAAAATGGGGATGTAGCTTTAACATAACTCCAAATTTCAGGTCGTGAAAGCCAGTTTGACAAATACACCACAACTAAAGTGGACACTTTAGGTCAACCATACGACTACGAGTCTGTAATGCACTACAACGCGTATACCTTCGCCATCGACCGGTCCAAGCCAACCATCGTAGTCAAGCAGAGGGGAGCAGTCATCGGTCAGAGAACTCATCTGAGTCCTCTGGACATCAAGGAGATACAGCTGTACTACGGATGTACGACTGAGAGTGGACACGTTACTACACATGCGCGTGAGTATTACGCACTTGGATCCGCTTCATAAAGTCTTCTTAATACATCAGCTTCATAAACTGTCAATAAACAATAGCATTGTTAAGAGTTGAAAGTAAAACATGTTGGTCGTTTGAATGCGTGCAAATGTACAGCGATTTCGGCATTTGTACTACAAGTACACTTGCAATATAGCACCAAACTTCAAGAACCGTAATTTAATGCATTTAAATATATATGCTTCAGACAAACCTCATCAAAAACCTCATGTCGTTAATCACATGTAACATGCTAAACAAAACCGAGGTATATAGCATTAAATATTATGGATTGCAAATTTTTAATTCAAAACACGGTGTTTCTGGGCTAGTAATTGCCCCTTCGACATGTCATGTTACACACATTTCTAAATGCCTTTACGAAACTGAGGTGTGTATTTTTGAAGAACACAAAATGAAACTAGGTTGGATTTAAAATGTGTCAAAAACATTTATTTTATCTAAACAAGTGCACACTTTACACTGATTTTGGCAATCATAAAATCAACTTGAAAGTATTTGTTGTGTAATAGTAAATTAATTTTGCATAGTAAGACACATACTACAGAATCAATTTGTTTTATTTACAACAAATACCAAAGTCATATTAAACGTTAGCATTGACAAAACGAACCTATTTGTCAACTCGGGGCATACAGGGAATGGTTAACAAGTAGTTGATTTGGTTGTTTTGTGTTAAACACTTTTTAATCATAAACTTGTTACCTAGTAAAAAAACAATACCAAAAAATGTCAACAAAAATGCTTGTGCTGAACCTTTGGAGCGTTAGTAGCAACTTACATCAACCTCAATGTAGGCTTTTGTAAACATATATAATGCTATGAGTCAGGAATCTTTATGTTACAAATGAAATTTGTTATAAATTAATAGCGTACCTTATCAATAACTGATAGAAAATATTACTTACTTTTACATGATATTTGTGCATTTTTTGCAGCCACAATCAACCCACATACATGTGAGTATAAGAACATAATATCCTACCTTTTTGCATTAATCATATGCCATGTTTTGTTCTGCACGACACGTAAAATACAGTAAACAGGTTGGTAATGATAAATTATCAACAACCAAATAAATAGTGAAGTTATCATGCATGATCATACTGCATTTAGGTAAAAACATGAGTGTTCATTTGTAGGTGTATATAGTGATGTGTTGTTACCCTTAATTTACATTTGCTTTCTAATCACATATTGTCATATGTATTGATTCTTAGGACAAATGTTACAAAATAGCAACAAAGTTCACGATGCAATAACCAACCAAAACATCATCAACAGTACATCACAAGGTTGCCATTGGCAGATATAGCCACCGTTTACTCGAATAACCGCATGAATACGACGTCACAAGGACCAGTTTAATTTGTTCAGTCGATAATTAATTGCTCCTTTCCTCTCAGAAGTCTATCAAGGTAATTCAGGTTTGGTGGACGCACCTATTGGCGGCAAACATGCCCATCAAAATTTCGATCCAACAACTTTGCTGGCCATGACAAATGGTTGATGTGGTTATTCTGAAGATTTGTTTTCACAACTCGCCCACCTATTGTGCCAAAGGAATAACAAGGGGTCTTATTAGATTAAAAGATTTGGTCTACAACTGCAACAAATGCACACGTTTTTCTTCGGAAAGTGCACACTTTACAACCATTCTTTTGCAGGTGTAGACTAAATCCATCAACCCAGTGACATAGTTAAGGATGTCATAAAGTTATGACGTCTTTATAAACTGGGCCCTGTATATCTATAAATTTTTGGTGCCAAAGTTTGTGTGATGCATGTACTTAATTCAATTTAACCAGCGTAAAGCTACTGGTTACGAGCGTAATGTAATTGTAGATCTAATGTTGACACATAGAGTATGTAACATACACTATAAAACTGTTATTGATACTCATGATACAGCTTCTATTTATCAGATACGTGTTGTACATCTTACAGCTGCAGAAACGTGTACCTTCACCACTGACATGTGTGACTGGACGAATACCGGGGGTGACAGGTTCAATTGGATCCGACACCATGGATCCACCCCCAGCTCTGGCACTGGACCAATGCATGACCACTCTGGATCATCATCCTCAGGTGGGACAATTACACAGTCCTTTGAACTGACTGTAAATACATTTTCTGTTAACATTTGACAAAATTAACAAAACAACAACTAAAACAAACCAAAAACAAAACAAATACAGACATTTGTTAGAGACACTACTTCAAAAGTGTCAAATAATTAGCCATTTGCCATTTTTTTGTCCCTTTTAGAGCTGTCGCTCCTGAACATCAGTTTACCGCAACCCTAGTCCTTTTACACGTTTGCTGATCGACTTGTTTGAAAGTTATTTAAATGTTTGTCATAGGTTCCACAATTTAGTTTTACATTTTTGAACAAGCGAGGCATTTTATAGATATCAAAGCTTTTATTTTAGTTTCTATGGCGTTTCGGTGTAGATAACACCGTTATTTGGCAAGTGAGGATCGCTTGCTTGATAATGGTGTTAATACTTGGTATGAGGTGGCATTTGTTTTAGTTTTATGGTATCAGAAGTAGTGTTCTAATCGTGTAAAACAGCCCTGTTATTAATTTTCTAACAAATTCATAAACATTCAAAATAAAGTTTTGGTATACACAAACTAACAATAAGTTAAGTTTTCTTTTCATTGAACAACGTTCTGGTTAACATTACAACCTAACAACACATTTTAAACAAATGTAACATTGTAGCATTATTTACAGCTAAGAAAATAACCCTAAACATTATTAAAACAGTAAAAAGTAAACTATAATTGTTTCCATTTTTTCCGCATATCAAACCAATGGGAGTCTGCTGAATACTTTTTATACATTTTCATTCAATGGCTGCTGCAGTATTATTACCGTTTTTTCAAGATTGTTTCAGTTGACAGTTACATGTGACATAATTACATACCATGTCACAATGTCTGTATTGACAGTTTTTAAGCAAATATCCCTCAGGCTCTGGTTCAGTCAAATTAATCAACGTATCTGTCAATATTAATCATATTTTAGGACATTGGATATTTGACGCCGACTTGTGTGAGTCATCTTAACTTTTGTAATAGCATTCATATTTTTGACAACTTCACAAATCCTGCAAAGTATAATACATGTACGTTTCTAATGCTATAACAACCTGGTCACTCAAGATAACAAATAGGGGCCATCTGCTTCAAAATGGAATTACAACAAGTGTAAAAATTCACGTGATCAACCAGAATTACTGAAGTGTCGAGAACTTCGTTCTGGGTTCTAAAAGACATTACTTAATTACATACGTAACCTCATGCCACAAGGCTTGTCCCCTGCCAAAAATAATAAACAAATAATGAATTACCCAAATACGTGCCCGTGCACAGACATAAACATATACGTATACGTATACATATACACATGCACATAACTTAACATATAAATATGTTTCACATACCATAAGTAACACAATTAATTTTATGGGAGGACAACACTTGGTCTAACCTTGTATTTATTTAATCTGATTAAAACAAGCCATGTTGCTCAGTTGCTCTTCCTTCCACTTTGCATTATAATCTGGGCGCGCCTTGTACGGGGTTACATTAACCCTTACCGTGCGGCTCCCGGAAATATCCGGG
>JAULCD010590786.1:0-13388 GCA_032361085.1 Calliostoma canaliculatum
TCTGCTCTATGACAGTTGTAAGCCTGTGATAAGAATCATCTCCACAGGACATTGTTTCAAAAATCTCTTACGATCAACTTAATACTAAAATCGTTTTGAGGAACGGGGGCCTTTATTGAAAATGTTTATTGTTTATTGAAAATTCAAAACATTACGCTTTCAGTGGTTCACACTGTGTTAAAAGGTTCGTATGGCACATGCCAAAATCGTTGTTAACTGTGCACTTTTCAAAGACAATTTACAAACAATAAAATTGTTTTCAACTGCAATTTTTTTAAATAATTTAATTAACATGTATCATATTTTTTGTAAACTTCCTTAAAATAATTGAACAGCTTGCAACCATAACTCTTCTGCAAGAAAAGCTTGACATGAATCTGTTTGATTTTATCAAAGCTAATTTAGGAGCAAAGTTGAGACCAAAGGATAACTGATAAACCATGTATTTGTGTTGAATGGAAAGCAGGAAATTTACTTGATTAACTGGGGTAAAGTTCAGTTCTTTAGAAGCTGTTTCACAAATCAGTCGTACATTTAGGCCATCTAAGCATAAACTGATACTAAGCTAGCGTGTCAGCTTAAATGTGCAAACAAGCGTTGTAATCTGCACTTCATGATATAAATCAAAACCCGTTGACCTGCTGACATGGGCCCCGTTCCTCAAAGCGAATTTAGGCTAAGTTGCTCGTAAGTGCTAAAATATAAGATTGGCTTGCGACTGTCGTAGCGCAGAAATCGCTTTGGAACCGGTGCCTTTTGGCACCGGTTCCAAATCGTTCTATGTGCTAGACAGTCGCAAGCCTATGATAAGAAACAACTCCACAGGACATTGTTTAAAAAATCCCTTACGATGATCTTAGTCTAAAATCGCTTTGAGGAACAGGGGCATGGTATACAACTTCGTAACAGCAGTTTGGGTTGTAAAAAAATAAATGCCTCTTAAAGATTTAATGCGTTTAAAGTTACACTATAATGCAAAGGTGTAATATCTGTTTAGGGTTACTGCTTAAAGCAAAATAGGTCTGGAAGTTGTTATTTCATTAGTAATTTGTGTTTGAAAACACACTGTGTCTATTTATAGCTAAATTGTCTGTGGTAGAATATTTGCAACCAATTATACAAGTACAATTCGGTTTCCCTCTGTAGTTCTATTGAGACCACACAGGTCCACACGCAAGATTAAGCTTTCCCCTTGTTACTGCACCGTGTGTACTGCATCATTAAACGCAAGAATTGTTTCTTGTGTAAGTTAATTGGTGTGTGTAAAGGTAATCTCCCTGGAATATACAGTGAGTGAGTGAGTTAGGATTTAACGCCGTTTTTCAACAATGTTTCAGTTTTATCGCGGCGGCAAGGTTTACGGCAGGAGGAAAGCCTGCATCACCAATATGGTCATGTGATGCAGTTACACTTGCGATCTTCAGCTGGTACCTGCGAACCAAGACTGTTACTGTGTTACAGCATTACAATCTGTCCTCACTGTGTTGACACAGAGAATGACGCCGAGCCCCATGGACCTGGAATATATGAGTCAACTGTCAGACATAATACAAAGTAATACAATGAAATGGGTTACCTTAATTCTTATACACGCAATGTTATAGATGGAAATTAGGCTTGGGTCCCTTTTCGTAAAGCGCTGATAAATTAAGTTGATCGTAAGTGCTAAAATATAACATTGGCTTACAACCGTCATAGCGCAGAGATCGATTGAGTTCTGCACCCGTTTCATACCGATCTCTGCGTAAGGACAGTCGTATGCCTATGGTAAGAAACAACTTCACAGGAAATTGTTCGAAAATCACTTATGATTAATTTAGTCTCAGATCGATGTGAGGAACGAGGCCCTGGGTCCACTCCACAAGTCTGTCTTAAGTTAAGACCGATCATATATTTCTTCTTCTCCGTTGAACATTTCCTTTGAGCCAAACATTAGAACTAACTCTGGAAAAAAGGGTATTGTTCTACAAAATTCTCACAAACCCAATATCTCTTAACTTTCATTTTAGCGCTCTCGCTCAGATGAACATTTAAACGTCGTAGCCCTATGATACTGTGGTAATGTGACCTCTATGATGCACTCACCTCTTAGCCTTTTTCTGTGACTGAATTGAAGTAATATGAATTCGGGGAATGATTTTATATTGCTTTTGGGCTAGTTATATTTGCCAGTATGAACTCGAAGTACTCGCATTTTATACCATCAAGTAAAGTGTTTTATTCTTTTAAAAGTTGAAAATTTCAATAGCTAATTCATTCCTTTGTCAAAATACTTTTTCTTATCATCTAATAAATATATGATTTGTGTTTCAGTGAGACCCGTCTTTGCGGTGCACAGTGTCTGACTGCCGCGAGATGACGGAAGTGATGTTGACACCTGCGCTAAAATCCTAACTCATTCACTGTATTTTAGTCGTGGCAAACCTACCTAGAACTGTAGGCAAATCGTGCTTTCCACCAACGGCTTGTCAGTTATAGATTGTTCATACTAAAATAACGTTGTTAAAGATTCTTTTAACATTATGTTTGGCTTCACAATTTAGTTTTTTTTCTTTCTAAAATGCTTTTTAAACAGAATTTGTTTCTGATGTAATTATTTCTGTGTAGAGAATATTTTAATTCTACCTTAAATCAGTCATACATTTAAAAGCATTCATGAGTACATAATATAATCAAAAATGTTTCTGAAAAATAAATACTCAAAGGGGCAACGCGTATAAAGGTAAATAAAAATATACACTGAATGTTTATTTTTTTATTGCAGTAAAAGTCTTCTTTTAACAGGTTATGATTTGTTAAAGTGCCCTTTCGCTAACTACCTAACATAATTTATGGGTATGCTTCACTGAAGCGATTATCTTTTGCTTTAACTGTAAAGAAACCCTATCAGGAAAAAACGTATATTCGTTTTTCAGCGGATTTCTAATGGTTTGGTGAGTGTTTATTTACAGAAATTATTCAGCAGATTTCCTTTCGTTTGAGATTTATTTTATAGAAATGATTCAGCGGAAATCTCATCAAACCAATGGAAATCCGCTGAATTATTTCTATACAGTTTTTCCAGTGTCCATGTTTGGGTTAACAAAACACGTTGAGTTAGGTAAGCTTGACAATATAAGTGCACACACAGGTGAGCATTACATCTGAGCCATCACACACTTAGTGGCAGTTACTCTGAAAATTACCCTTCGTTTGTGATGAGTGCACAGTGTTTTGTCGTAAATAAGTCACAAAAAATTAGTAAAACGGAGGCCTTTCTGACATATACTCTACTTCTGTAAATCAAAACGACTTGTGAGATTTTTATGCAGTATATTGTACAAGATAACGTGACGGGTTTATTGCGTGTAAACGAGTAAACACGTAAATAAATTACAAGTGGTTCTTTATTTTTCAATTGAACATGTGTTATTTAAATACATGTAAACAAGTTTGTTTGGGCACAACACATATAACTGGGTTCACATGTGTGGAAGGCTGTAAGCGTGTCAAAACAAACTTTATGGTTGTAATTACCTTGGTGACTCAATGCAAGTTTAAACTGTAATAAATTGCTATGTAAAAATATGGTTTGTGCAAGCATAAAAGCTTCTGTAATGAAAAGTTAATGAGGTTATAATTGTATTTTCCCACACAAGGAAAAGTGTACGTTACATAAGCCTTGAAATTACATCATTTTTTAAACAAGAACAGTGGATAATATAATGTGACCCTTATGATTGTCATTATTACTCATTGATCTATAAAACGTGGTCAACGTAATGCGGATTGATTAGTCTTGCAAATGTTGAATAGTATAACACCAGTTAATTGCAAGACTGCACTTAATAATCAGAATAATATAGTTATAAACAACATCAGGAACCAATTTTACAAAGTCGTCATACATTTACGATTCCGTATTGCTTACAATACCAATATTTAGTGTGTTGAAGCATTTTAAAAATGGTATATAAACTATTTAGTGGATTCCCATTGGTTTGATGAGATTTCCAAAGGAAACCCCTTAAAACCAATGGAAATCCGCTTAATAGTGTCTATACATTTTTTTCTGTATTTTTTTTATTTTACACTAGAACAGTTGGTTTGGTTTACAAATACTAAAATTTATGTAAATTTTTCACTTTCCAAAGAAAAACTAGTTGTTTTTCTGTGAAACATGCACAGCTTAAAACAATTTTGACATTTGTAAAACAATCTTTGTGTTTTAAATGTACACAGTTTTGTACTGATTTTAGCATTTGCAAACAAACTCATTTGTCTTGTTCCAATAACGTACTTAACAAGAAATCTATAAATTAAAGTTTTCGAGAACTCGTTCATGCTTTGTATCAAAAATATATACACTCATATATGATTGAATACTATGCGCTCGGTAATTTAATTAAACTGGTAGTCATTAATCTTGTTTGGTTATCTGTTGATAAATATAAAAACCGTCTTTTATCCACAACTGTTATGCTAGTAGTTTGTTTTACAAAATGAGAACCAACTTTCAAAAATAATTTTACATTTCCAAAATTTTGTTTAGTCTATTTAGTTCCAAACGTCAACCATTAAACGACATAATAAACACAGTAATTGAATGTCTGCATGGTGTCTACAAGATGTTTTTCATGTATTGGATCATTTTCCAACGTTTTGCCGCCCACGACAAGACGACACAAATAGGTAAATCCTGTAGATAATAGCTTCTGCTTCTATTATATTGGCTCAGTATCAGAAATGCAATTGCACTGTTTGTCTAGATTTTAAATCAAATGTCCCAAACGTCGCAGACTGGTTCTCAGTTAAGATGTTTGTCAGACATTGAGGTAACATATTTAACTGATGCACCCTACATTAAGCTCGTTACCATGTAATACCTTTGTATTTTATTGTAGATTTGCTCACATTAATGTCATGATTTACAGGATATGCCTAAACACTTACGCTCTTTCTTAATACAAATGAACTCATTTTTGATACACCTACACTCATTCTTGATTCACCTACGTACGCTCTTTCTTAATACATCTACGATGTTACTTCCTACACAAGTGCTCTATTTTGGTAACATGCACTCATTCTTGATACACCTACTATTGTTATTTCTTTATACATATTTGCTCTTTCTTGATACATATTTGCTCTTTCGTGATACATCTTTGATATTTCCTGATACACATTTGCTCTTTCTTGTGGAACCTTAACTTTCTTCATACACATTTGCTCTTTTCTGGTTCACCTGCACTCTTTCTGTGAAAGTGGGTCTGAAAGACCAAGGTGGTGAACTGCAGCAATGGTTATATATTTGTCAGCTTTTTGTTAAACTTTCCTCAATTGTAACTTATTAAAGAGTGTAGCAATTTAAACATGAGTTTAGATTAGGCTGTGTCTGCATAATGACCGTCAAATTCCACTTACCAAATGCATAGAAGACAAATGGCCAGCCGTTATCTATTGGAATAGTGCATAAAAATCCGGAAACAAACGAAGACAGTAAACTTCCGATGTTGACACCTGACAAGAAATAAATAATAACCATGTATATGATAATGTTTCGTTTCCATAAAAAGCTACTTATGCTGAGTTTTTTTACGGAAATTGTTTTCAGAAGTTATAAGGAATAATGTACATTGGTGAAAAGATGTGCGACGTTATGGAACATAATTCTGTACTAATTATTAAAGTAATGTTGTCAACGTGCTGAACAAAATTGCTACAAAGTTTTGAATAAATAGTAGTGTTTAATATCTAGTTGCAGTTAATTTTTCACACTAAAATAGAAAAAAAAGATATGTTTTAATAAGTTTTAAGCAGTTAACAACCGACACATTATTTGAATAATACAGAACAACTACTACAGAATTTCACCCTCGTGCCTTCTGATATCAAATATATCGAGACGAGTTGATACAAGTTTAAAATTCTCAGTGTTGATATGTTCGATATTTTGCCTCGGAGTTTTAAACTTTTATCAACTTGTTATATTTGATTTCACGAGAAACCAGGACAAGATTCTATTTATTATTTAAAACCAATCTATGACATAAAATATATCATTTTGAAAATCTTTTCCTTACTTCTATCTGGGCTGACATAAGCCATAACAATGTTGCTGCATGATCATTATGATGTCACAATAATGGGACAATGGGTATGATGTTATGCCAGATATCACTACAATGGAATTACAGCATTTGTGACGACATTTACAAGGAGATAATGCTTGATATAAACAAGCGATGCTTCCTGAGGGAGCCAGTTTTGCATGATAAATTCGCTTATTCGCCAAAGCCACGATGTGCTGTTCTGTAGCTTCACAAGCACAATACAGTTATTTTTTACATTCAAAAAGAAGTCGGGAGGAAACTAAGATGTTACCAATGTCTATTTAAGCCTTTAAGTGTAGTGGAACAACCAGACTACCTTGTGCCGCTAAAAACCTATCCTGTGGCGATTTGTCTAAAAAGCTCCTGTCACCCCAGGAGATGATTTTATCTGTCTTTTTAGGTTGCCATTTGGACATTGAAATGAACATGTAGCGATTGGACTTTGAAGATAAATGCAACCAGATACACTAGAACAAATGTATAGAAATTATTGAGCAGTTTTCTATTGGTTTGATGAGATTTCCGCATGAAATCTCATCAAACCAATAGAAAACCGCTGAATAATTTCTGTAAATTTGTTCTAGTGTATTTAAAGCCCATCGGCCCGTTCCACAGAGATATCGTATTCTAAGATCGATATTAGTCAATATTTCTTCACGACTGTTAACCACTTACATTGAACCAAACATCAAACGAGAGCTTGGGAAATAGCATGTGGGGCTCTGCAAAGATCTTATAAAGCTAAGATGTCCTAACTTTTAGCTTAACGCTCTCGTAACGAGAGCGTTAAACTAAAAGTTAGGTCTTAATCATATAATGGTTTGTTGAACGTTGGACCGGGAGTCAGTTTCGCAATACTCTCGCGAGGTTAAGACATTTTAACTTTTATATTAGCCCCAGACGTCAGGATGAAAGTTATCACGTCTTTGTCTTAAACGAGTTTTGTGGAACGAGACCACGGAATAAATATTTAAGAAACACATGATTCAAATTATAGGTATATAATGTATATCAGTACAAACAGTAAGTTGACATTGAGTTCGTTGCTGTTTAGCGCCACTTTGGGCAAAATTACCATAAGCTCGCCATCGAAGATTTTAGAACAAAATTGACAAACATTTGATACAAGTTGAAATAACCTTGAAATTAACAGAATTATCTCTTAAAACATTTGTAAATCCTTCTTTAGACATTATTAACAAAACATAATCACAGAAACAACTTGATCTGTCAACAGAAATTAACCTTTACTCTTAATTTGTAATAATATAGACTACTATTATTTGGTACTTAAAAAACGATTTTTCTCTCAATTATTTAAAAAGTTTTCTCCGTGTATATAGTGGTTCACGAGTATGTTAAAAGTTTAATGAATGCTGGATGTGTAAACCATCAAGTGACATAATTATTTTAAAGTTTCTTCTTTTGTCTACAGCTTTCTACACGTTTGCTAACTTTGTAACTCGTTAGTTTTATTGATCAAAACTCGCTTTGTAGTTTCAGTAACTCTAATATGGTTGTCATCATGTGTCAAAACATAATGATAACACCTTACTAAGTTTTAAAGATTTTATGAAAGCTGGACCGGGGCTACTAGTACATGCTCATTTTTTGCGAATCCCGATTGCCATCACTGAACTTTGGTGATTCATACATACAGCTTTTATATTTAAAATTATATTTCCGAAATATCCAATGGAATGTGTCCTGACAGATAGTGATTTAGATTATTCTCTGGAGTTGATGTTTTTATTTACAATATGAACGATATGGTATAATTTTGATATTATCAGTATTATGTTAGTGTCGTAGCAAAAAACACATATACGTTTTACTTTTGACAAGAGTCATGTAACAGAAGATACCTTAGAACAAATTTATCAAAGTGGTTTTAAATTCTCAGGATTATATTGTATGAGACAAATAAATGCAAAAGGGTCATTGTGACGTAGGTAGAAAGCTTGTTTTGTAATTAATAAATGTAGTTATGATGGATGTACATTGAGGTTTTGCGTGATGAAAACATCTATCTGTTTAAGAAACGGGCGACTTTAATTTCCCCAGTGCTAATTAACCTTCCATACACCCTCTTACTTCTGTTCTACAAAACTATCGTAAGGCTAAGACGTCATAACTTTCATCTTAGCGCACTCGTAACGAGAGCGCTAAGATGAAAGTTAAGACAGCTTAGCCTTATGAGATTAGACGACCTTGCTCGTCCGCCATCTACCTTTAGGTTTCTGGTTCAACAATCAGTAGAGGAAGTGTTCAATGGTTATGAAGGAATATTGACTAAGGCCGATCTTAGCTTAAGATACTTTTGTGAAACGGGCTCCTTGTTTATGTGAAATGTTAACGTCAGTGAAGAGTTTAAATCCATTATTTCGCCAGGGACATTTCATTCGACATAATGGGAATACAAATATGAAAGTTTTTCGTTTAAACCATTGACATTCATTTATGACATCTGATTTCCTGAATAGGATATCTGTTGCTCATAATAAAGGTTATCAAAATCGGAATATATAAAGATACACAGGAATTTAGTAATACTGAACATAAACAGTTATCTTAAAAGTATCAAGTATTGAGAGAAAAATAGTTTTGTTTTTAAAAAAAACACCACATATTCTTTGATATGTAAACATATTTGTGACACCATGGTTTTACGTCTTCATGTTCAGAATCAATAATCAGAAACGTTTCTATGTTAGGTCCTAACCATTCATGACTGTTAATGAAAATTAGTCTTAAAAAGATATAGTAATTTCACTATCTATCTGGATATGTTTATAAAACTCGTAAAATTAAGACATCGCAACTTATATATTTGAGTTGTTGTTCCCCCCTGTTCTGGTAAGACTAAACAGTTTACCCTTTCACGACGAGATCACAAAGATGATCGACAGTTAAGATGTTTAGTCTTACGAAAATTTTACACTCGAAAAATGTATATAAATTATTCAGCGGATTTCCATTGGTTTGATGAGATTTGGAAATCTCATCAAGCCAAAGGAAAACCGCTAAATAATGTATATACATTTTCCAGTGATAAGGAGCACACTACGATGGAAGTTAAGACGCTTTAACCTAACGAAAATTTCATGAAACGGGGCCAACGTCGACCTGCTGCCAACTCCGCAATTCACGTGGAATTGAAACAGACAACACTACTCAGATGCCTATATCACGTCATATCAATCAATATCCGAAACAGCTGCTAACTGTTCGCTATCTGGTACTGACACAAGATGTACAGTCTTGATGCCTATTCTTAACGAAGGGAATCTAAGCCGCGCACAAACACGTTGTTCATTATCAGATGCCAGTAAACAGCAACTGTAGACTTAGTCAAAGCCAGTCTCTGTCTACGAAACAACCTAAATCAATTTGGAAGTCCGTTCGTGATGGTACGCAGGTCGTTGTCAGAAAAAATAAATGTATGTGTATGTTATGTATAGTATGCAAAATATCATTTTATCAGTGGGAAGTTCGGTCCACCCATACAACATTATGGTAAACTGTGAACTTGCTGAATGAAAACCTTTTTACAAATACCAAACGTGTTGTAAACAGTGTACACTCCGAAAAAGAAATTATTATTTTTATTTTAAAAGTGAACACTATACAATAGTTCAGACGTTTTACAAGTGCCTTGTGTTCACAGCAAGAAAAGTAATTATGACTTATCATCATGATAATAACTTTTAAAAATTTCCACAGAATATATTTCCGTAAGAATAAGGTGGTCACAGGTGGTCTAACAAAAGCCAATTCAACACACCAACAAGTTAACTCATCTTTCAAATGCCACACAAGTAGCTAACGTCATACGCTATAACATGGCGTCCTGCCTTTATAACATGACATTTATAGACTTTAAGTTGTCTTTAAAACTTTCCTGAAACTTGTTTAAGCTCGTATAGTGTCAGTTTCATGTAAACCTAGGAAACAGTACAACGCTTTTAATATGTATGTACACCCTGTTTGCCATATACTGGTTTTAAACGATTTCAGATTTTAAAAATAATACCGTTTTACAGCGTTTGTTTGCCTAAAAGGTTAACATATATTCACGTTAGCATAAGTATTGTGTAATTGCATAGCAGGTGGCTTTTACATTTTAGCTTATGCACTAGGAAAACATTGTATAGAAATTATTCAGTGGTTTTCCATTGGTTTGATGAGATTTCCTATGGAAATCTCATCATACCAATGAAAAACCGCTGAATAATTTCTATACATGTTTTCTATTGATGCTTACTCACGTTTACTCACGTTCTGGTACCCGTTGCACAAAGTTATCGTAAGATAAGACAAGCGCGCTAAGACGAAAGTTAAGACGTCTAAGGTGTATGAGAGTTTTGTTGAACAGGATCTTGTTATGTCTTAGCTGCCTTTGGGTGTTTGGTTTAATGAAACTGTTCAATGGCCATGAATGAATATTAACTAAGATGGGATTTAGCTTAGAATACCTTTGTGAAACTGACCCCCATATGTTTATTTTAAAATAAATAAAGCACACAGCGCATAGGTCATCATGGGCTTGTCAATTTAATATGTTGCTAAGTAAACATATAAGCATCAATTAACGCGATAATGTGATGACCACTGAAATCAATGGTCAACTCAACTTGACCTGTACCAACCATATGTGACCATGCTAATGGGTAGATCGTTTTACTAATACGATCAATGTAATGAACGCGATGTTATATTTAGCGTTACACTAAAAAAGTATAACTTTATGGAAAATCGACATAACCGATATACAACTGCCAGATATTATATTAAAGTCTCATCCTTCAAATGATTACATACTTATGTATAAAATTACATAAAAGTGAGCCCCCTTTTTATTGTTCATGAGAAGCAATGTCAAAACCTGTTTTAAGTATAATATTAAGATAAATCATACAAACTGTATACTAAACACATAAATCACGTTTTCATCGTTTCAGAATTAAAAAGATTTTGGCTGTAAAATCTACATGATATTTAACATGTAAAACCAACTTCTCATTGTTAAACAAATCTAACTGACATATGTATACAGACTGACATTTGTAAAGACTTTCACGTAAATAAAAAGGTAAAACCAGAAAATAATTTTAATCACTATATGTCAGGACTGATTTCATGGGACATTTTGGCAATATAAATATAAAATCTGTATGAATTAATCACCGAAAACACCATACTCTGACAATGTAGTAATACATTGTACATGTATACGTGATTGTTGTAACAAACATATTCCTAAACTAATTTTATCTTGTGTGGAAACATAAACAATGAGAATGGTTTTGGCGCGTTATAATGTTTTTAATGGCTCCTCACACTTAAGCCTTGAATACAATTGGAAAATCAAATTGTGATCAAATTTGTATTGTTATAAAAGTTATTCTGGGATAATTTGTTTGAAGTAATTCTTAAACTAAATAAACTAAAACTGAATTTGTTTGGTTTCCTGTACTTAACAAAACGGATTATATGTTTCAGAATTAGAAACAACTTAAATTATACAGAGGTATACAGCCTAGAGTTAGGATACTGACAAGACAAAGGATTAGATTTTACAGTGCTGAATTGGGTTAAGTTTCTTTAGAAGTGTTAAAACCTCATCCCGTGGTAATGTGTTTAAAAGAGCTCCATTCGGGAGCTCTTTTAAACACATTACCACAATAAGATTTTATCTTTTGTTTAAGTGGACTTTTGAAATTTGGATAATAAAACAAAGAAAAATTTGTGGTCATCACTTTAAGATAAAAAAGACAATAAAACAACGTACACGTCGACTGGTGTATATTCATGCATTTGATTGTGCCATCAACACATGATACCATAAGGATTAATGCTCAACTTTGTACGCAATCTTTACATTATCCAGTTGTCTTTCCTTCCACAGCCTCAATATTTCAATGACTTTTGCACGTTGTGGAACCACTACCAACTGTTACAAGTCAGAAACAAAAGCTCAACGATTCCTGACCGCTCTTGTTTTAATCTCTGTCCATTCAAATACCAAAGAACGCCAACACTGACCGTCCAATATTTGACCATCGCGTATAAAATTTCAATTACAGGGATGTCATGTGAGACCAACTGGGCCCCCGCTAGATTGTGATTGCATTGGCTTTAACGATACCTTGGGGTAAGATTTTAGTACCCTCCCTCCCACTTTGGAAGCCATCATGATCTATTGTTCTCTTACGGCGTTCCGGACAGCGGAATTCAATACACTGAGGCTATTAAAGGGTCAAATTGGCCACTGCTGGACCGAGGTGGTTATTACTATTGTGTACGAATTAACCACATGCCAGATATCAGTGGTATAGTCAGAGGTTGATTTCCTTTAACGACTACTCTCAGAGATTATAAACTGAAAACGATACATCCTCTTAACATATAGTATAATAGCGTTGCAGGCCTGTTTTCGCTGCCCATGTTGGTTGTATTGGCTAGGATTTGAATTTATTGTACTGGTAGGCTACAAGATTTGACTAGTTAAAGGTGTGTTTGTGTTGAGGGTTTATATTACGATGGGTTACATTGCCGTTAAGTGTTATACGTATCGGGTGTACGGCCTGGACACAGTCTTTGGTTGTTCCACTACCGTTTGAATAGGTCATTTATGTTTGACAATTGATGGCGTTAGGGTAGTGATATGTTTCACATATTCACAGTAAGCGTGCCAAGTAATGGGGTTGCAATATGAAACCATACATATTTCATCTTATTGTTAGGACCACCTTAGCCTTAAAACATTAGTGTATCTTGAGTTTTGTGTCTAAAGTTCTATCTTAAACGAAAATACAGGATAGGTTTAAAGAGTTGTTTTAAAAACTACTCAGGTAATGTTTTTTAACAATAAAAGGAAAAGAAGATTTGGGTCATAATATGAATATTTCGTCTCTTTAGGAGTCAAATATTGATTAAAAAATACGTTTAAGTCCCGTGATACTCGTTTCTGTCCTACTGTATTTAAAAAAACAATTTTCTTAAAATCAAATTTTGCTTGTAATTAAAAAAAACCCAATTTACATGTAAGTTACTAATGTTTATAAATTTTTTGATAAACACAAATTGTTTGGGTTTTAAATAATTAAAAAAAGCAAGTATGTATTAAGCAAAACATGTTTTGAAGGTATATATACATTGGATATGTTTGCTACAGCGGTTACAGGTCAACATGTTGAAATATAGTTAAAGATATCTTGGATGTCAACTTCTGGTTTGTTCGTAAATTCACGACGTTTCGGGGCACATGCTTGCTCCTTCATCGGGTGATGA
>JAULCD010590897.1:0-13388 GCA_032361085.1 Calliostoma canaliculatum
CTTTTATCTTAGCGCTCTCGTAACGAGAGCGCTAAGATGAAAGTTAAGACGTCTTAGCACTAAAATGGATTGTGGAACGGGGACGACTAGACATGGCACTTGAACATTATGGTCGGTCTTAAATCCTAAACTGTTGTTTATAACGTGTTTCAGAAGACATACTTTGTTACTGACACTTGTAAACCGGATCCACCACTTCAGCGCAAATGTCAACGCTATTTTTTTTCTCTGAACACATACACAAAGATGGTTCAAATTAAAACTGTTTGGTAAAGAATATGAAACAATGATCAAACATTATCATTAGTTTTCAAAAGGTCAACTTGAACCTACACTGGACAAATATGTGGTTTACACATTTTAAATATGTTGTAAACTGAACCCTTTAGTTGCAAAAGGTACCTTGAAACATTCATGATACATGTTGATATCAATCCATAGTCCCAATGCTGACGTTGTTAACGGTATGAGTGATTTTAGTCGGATCTAAAATTGAATACCGTGTGCTGTTGAAAACTTATTCTCTAAAAATTTGTTTAAAAGAGGCCCTCCATGAACTTAAATAAATCTACAAAAAAAATTTAAACGGCTTATTTAGACAAAACTGGGGATACTAAAACTTATAAATGTTGCGCCAAGCATCCTTAGGGATTCTACACGGGGAAAAGTATTGCCACTATATTGGCACTTTATTTCCCATCAAAACCTTAACCATAGTGAGTAAGACCTAGTACACATCATGCTTATTGTATTCTCACATAGGTAACAGCCTATAAAAGCATTGAAGTAATTTGTTTTTGCTGTGATTAATTAAAACTCAATAAACCCATCAATATTTAGAGGTGTTTGAGGGCTATGCTGTTGAGTATAAATAAATAACATGTGAATTATATTGATATTATTACTGATGATGGTGCAACATACACAATTTCCAACATTCAAAATTTATACGTTTGGAGTTACCAACAAACTTAACCAACAATTGTTGCTGGCGATACATCGATGTATCGTCCATATTCACAATAAAAGTATCGTGATATATTGCCTAAATTAGATTTTCATCGATGTATTGTATCATATGACAGGCGGTGACGATATCGATACTATCGATAAATTGTTACACCCCTAGTAATTTGCAACTAATCTCATTGAGTCTACATTGAGTCAAATAGTCAACAAAAAGTCAACACATTAATGACACTTGCAAATTATTGATTCAATGCACAACAAAATGAGAAAGTTGTCTAGAACAAAAATGTATAGAATTATTTAGCGGATCCCATTGGTTTGATGAGATTTCCTAAGGAAATCTCATCAAACCAATGGGAATCCGCAAAATAATTTTTATAATTCTTTCAAGTGTTTTATTTATGATTTTGAGTTTAAGGCATGGCATGTGTTCGAGTCAACATGCATTTGTGAACTCACTTAATACCGCCATGACCTTGTAGTGTCAATATTGCATGAAGAACTCAATCAGAGTTGCAGAAATGTTAAAAGTGCGGCGATCAAACTGCATTGCACACCAGAACAGGCACCGAGGGGAATCATTACCATTACGATTAGGCTTCATCAGGCTTGTGCTCATCAATCATAATTCCTTTACAAATGTATTGGGTTTCAGACTCATCTTTATTTGACTTCATATTGATTTTAATGGCAGATTACTTAACCGCAGAAATTCAATTTCACTTTTGCAACAAAAACTAACAGCTGAGACTTTATAAAATGCCATAGGCTTAAGAAAATGCTTAGGATAGCATTCATTGCACATTTCGTCACCTAAACAATATGATTAAGTTAAAGTGAATTAAGACTCTAGGCAGTAGAACAGTGGCTGTAATCATCTCAAAGTCCGAAATCAAAACAAAATCCATCTTTAGCAAAATACATTAAGAAAAGGCCCCACATTAGCCTTTTGGGTTGTAATATATTTGCGAAGAAGGATAACTTCCCCAGGCAAGTTCAAGTATTACTCTCTAACAATCCTGCAATGTTAGGATTATCTGCCCAAAGCACAGGCCAGATAACGAGACTGCTATCTTTGGAACTATAAATTATATGTCTTGTTGATTGAGATCTCGTTCCCGTAGATATTGATTCACTTGGCGGGACTTAGTAGCGTGTTTATATGCAACAAGGAAACTTTCATTCCTGTAATTAGACTACTACTCTCGTAGTTTTCATTAGCGTTATTAACCCTTACCGTGCGGCTCACGGAAATATCCGGGTCAGGCATCAATGATCAAGTCACACGTTTGTGGCCAAGCAAACCATAATCCTTCCTCCTTGACGTAGTTAAAAAATTAATATTTAAATATATTTTGTCATCCCTACAAATGCTACTTTCATGTCAATATTGCCGCTGTGTCCAAAGGAATCTGTCCTGACAAATTGTGAATGTAAATCACTCTCTAGCGTTGGTTGTCTACATTTATAATGCTTTTGTAAGATTAAAACGACCAAAGTAGTGCTTTTGAAAAGATGCATGAAGTTAAAAGTCTAACCGTTTTAATAGCTTCTCGTTTACGTGACCTAGATAAAAGTATAACAGAACCAGGGAAATGATAAAACAAATTATTCATTATAAATACATGTAGTTTAGGAAGGAAGGGTTAATTAAATTTCTTGGCCTCGTTTCACGAAGCTGTCGTAAAGCATATTTCTGAGCCAGTGGCAAATTTGTTTTTCGTTTTCACCTCCAACACATTGCAGTTACACGGTTCATTAGTCTTGCTGGCTTTGTAACACAATAATAGTACAAACATGAGCGTGTGGCCGCCTGAAATCGTTTGTACATTAACTCTTATTTTATTCTAATATTTTTATGTTTACATTTTCCATGGATAATTAGCCAAGCGCTTCTAAATTAGGTTATTATGATTATATATGATACAGCAAGGAATTTCGAGTAAATGTACATCTTTAATGTGCAGAGTCCGATTTGTGTCAAGAGTGCATTGAAAACTCAATAAGACTCACAGAAATGGTAAAAGTGCAGGTAAACACACTGCTTAAATTAAAACTACCGTATGGTACCGTATTGCCAATCATGGCTTAGGTGCTCAACATTCGTCATCCTTGTAGGGATATGTATAGTTCTGGCTTCATCCCACTTAACATTGGTTTTAACCCTTTATTTACTTGACTGATTTTAGTAGAGTTTACAATTAAAAAGCCTCGTGCTGTTAAAACATATCATGTGATAATTTGTTTAAAAGAGCTCATGTAGGAGCTCTTTTAAACACCCTATCACAAGATAGGTTTCTAACAGACTATTTAGATTAGAATTTGAACATTAAAACAGACAAATTGAGATTGGTTCTCTTGTTAGTGATACACTTCAGGGTCAATTTCCACCTTAAGTGTCAAGTATAAACTAAATTAGAACCCCAGGCAGTGGTACATTGCCTGTGGTTTGCTTGTACATGTAAATGCAGCATGAAAACAAATTCACCTTTAGCGAAAATGGCCTAACATTAGCAGTTTGGATTGTAATTTGTTTTGCCTCAGAGAGGAAGTGGCTCAAACAAGATCGAGTATTACTCTCTAACAATCCTGCATTGTTAGGTTTATCTGCCCCAAGCCTTGACTTAACAACAAGGCTGCTATCCTAGATTCCACAGACTACTTTTCAAGTTGATTATCCAACTGTTTATTGATTGAATGACCAAGGCCCCGTTCCTCAAAGCGATTTTAAGCTAGGTTGATCGTAAATGACTCTTAAACAATGTCCTGTGGAGTTGTTTCTTATAATATGCTTACGGCTGTCGAAGCGCAGAGATCGATTTTGAACCGGTTCTAAAGCGATCTCTGCGCTGCCACAGTCGTAAGCCAATGTTATATTTTAGCACTCACGATCTACTTAGCCTAAGATCGTTTTGAGGAACGGGGTCCTGAACTCCGTGTGTATATATATGAGAAAGGATCATGTTTGTCAGTAATTAGACTCAAACGCAAACTATAATGACTAAGACATCTAAAACTTTCATAGTTGAACATTTGTAAAAGCACTGAGGTCAAAATAGCTTCATAAAAAGGCACTGAGAATGAAAACGGTGCCTTGTCTATGAAGTAGAACACATCTTTGCATGCTCACACTCATAGTTTTGTCCACAAATCGGAGTTCTGTAGTTTGCAAGTATTTTGTCGTTTTTAAAATACAGACTTGTAATGTGCGCAACATTTACAAACAGATTGATAAGTAAGGGTTAATTAACAATGTAAACCAAGTGTAAGTTTGATTAGATTGAAAGTATTTTTGATAAGTAATACCTTAAAAGTTTTGTAAATTAAGCAACATAACATTTTGAAATGCTGTTAAGCGTGTTAAAGCTTACAGACCATCTATTTGACGATTTGAGTGCCAAATTGATTTCAGTATGACTTAATATTGTGACTATTTTGTACTCCTATGGAAGCTCTTTGACCTTGATGAATGTTGAGCATTGCACTCTAAGGGTTCAACTGAAGCAGTTGTGTGGCAACGAAAACTGTTCTTGTCATTGTCTAAAGGTCACCACACAGATAAGACTTTCCATACAACATAACTCCATAACGAGCTCAGTCGGGGACTTGCCGAATTTCATTACCGCGTTTAAGAAGTAATCAATAAGAACGCACACAGTCAGTTTCAATCATTTACTGGTATATCACCATCTAGGTCACTGGACGGTCTCCAAAGGATTTTATGCTCGCCTTTCATCACTGCATATGTTGTAGTTATTATATAGTTCATTAAAACTGTTGCTAGGTTTGTGTAGGAAAGACTTACAACAAACTTTAGATTTGACCTTCTACCCAACTATATATCTTCTTTACTATGAATATGTAAGCCAAATTTCAGTTTCAGTAGTCAAATCGCCGTGAAATTATGTATTTGCAGACGTCATTGTTATAATTAACACTGCTGTAACAGTCTATGGCACTTGTCAACTAGACCTTCCACTGACTGGATCAATGAATGTGTTTTATAAATGCATCACAAACTTACCATAAACGTTGCACTTCCCACAAATACAAACGGCATTGTAACCAAACCTGGAACCTGTTTTACTTGTTTTCTTTGGAAAGTGCACACTTTACAACCATTTTTGGCCTTTGTGACATGGCTTAGGACGTCGTAAAGTGATGACGTCTTTGTAAAAGGGGCCCAAGGATTCCAGGCAGTGCCGCAGTGTTTGTAATTTGCTCGTGTTAAAGTCCAGAATAAACGCAATTCATAGTTAGTAAAGGGCACTCGGGAAAGGGCTAAACTTAGCACTTGGGGTTTTGATTTTGTTCGCATAGCAGGGCAATTGGCTCGGGCAACATCGAATATTACTCTCTGACCATCCACATTGTTAGGTGTATCTGTCCAAATATTGGTATAGAAAAGAGGCTGCTATCTTCGGACCTAGAGCAAACGTTTCTTGTTAACTGTGTTCTCGTCTCCCGCTGTTTATTGAGTGTACAAGCAAAATTCGGTGAGTACATTGCAGAGAGGACCTTGCCGATAGTCGACTCACACGCTAACTAAAGCGGTTCTACTTTTAAACCATTGAGTTTCAAGCTTAACATGTGCCCGTTTCTACTACATATTCTAGTCTAAATAGTAGAAACCCTATCTTAAAAATCCAAATCTAGTTCATGCAAGTAGGAAACACAAACCCAATAAACGAGAAAGATCCAAAACTAAATGTTGATTCTCAGGTCAAAGCTTGGGCATACAAACACAACAATGATGGACGGTTAGAGAGTGATACTGGATCTTGCCCAAGTCAAGTCCCCTGCAAAGCATGCAAATTAGAATCTTTCGTGTCAATGTTAGCCTCTTTTTGCTAAGGATTGATTTTAGTTTGAGTCCGGAAAAGCTAAATACAAACACTGTACCACTGTGCAGGGGTTTAATTGATTTCAGATTGATTATATTGTTGAGCAGAAAAAAACAGTGTACATGAATATAACTCATTGTTTGATTTGCCTGCCCCAAGACCTGACCTAGGAACACAGTTCGAAGCATCAGAGCTACAGATTACGTTTTTGTTAATTGTGTTCTCGTTTGCTCACTGCTTATTGATCCACTGAGTTGGACGTGGTGTTTGTATTTAAAAAAGAAACTTTCATGACGGTAATTTGACTCGCACGCTGACAAAAACGTTTCTTTCTTTAAATCTCAGAGGTCCTAAAACAGTGATTACCTTATCCTATTGAAAACCTACCTTGTTATAATTTGTTTAACAAGTAATGGCCATGTACAGTAGGGAATTAGTGTCTTAAAAGATTATGCTTTAACAACCCTGGTGCTCAACAAATACACATGTAATTCATTTCAGACTCATTTTATTCGACTTTACATTTATTGTAATGACACTTTATTCCACTACAGAAATCAATCGCAACTATATGTTTTATTTAGGATCACACTATCTGAAAAAGTGACTATTCTATCACATTGCGTGGTTGAGTCAGATAGTGTGATCCTAATTATAACATATGGTTGTGTTTCTCACTATCTAAATGGCATAAATTCAGAAATCAATCAGTTACCTTTGGCGATGACATGAAACATTAACAGCTGTCTTGGCAATGTATTAGCTTAGAAAAATGACTAGGATAGTATTCATCGCACATTGGGTCTTCTGAAAGATATGACAGCGGACCCAAGGCAGTGGTTGGTATATCTAATAAGCTGAAAGAACAAATACTTATGTGAAGCAGGAAAGAGTATGTTGGGCACTATCGCGTATTATTTTTACAGCATCCTGCAATGTTGTGTTTATCTGCCCTGAATCTTGACCCGAGAACGAGGCTGCTATCTTTGGACCTGCATATTACCTTTTTTTGTTGGTTGAGTTCTCGTCCCCACTGTTTATTGATCCACTGAATTTGATTTGGTGTGTATTTATAGAAGAGAGGACCTTCCTTGCCGTAATGTGTCTCACCCGCTGACTAAAACGGTTTTACCTTTAACCCCTGGTTGTGATCAATGACGTCCTTTACTATAAACGCTCCAGTCACGACTACAGGGCTTCTTGGCTTTGTTTATCCCTTAGAGAGAATTTGATTGTATTTTTATTTTAAATCGTGACTAAGTTGTGCCATTAAAACTTAACCTGTGACATTTGTTTTAAAAGATCACACAAGGTTTACAAGGGCCTATTTTGACTAGGATCTAGACGTTGATGTTGGCAAATATTAAGCTCTGCATTCATGGGAGTAAATAAGATTGATGGATTGTTTGTGTTCACACTAAGTGTAATTTCAACATGGGCATTCTTCATTATTATGCATGTCATGAGGAAAACATTACCACTCAAAGAGTTAACAAATGTTGTTTTTTCTCCTTTAAGTGCCAAATAGATATAAGTCAAACTTAAAACTATGACCACCTTGTGCTGTTAAAAACCTATTCTGCGATAAAAAAAAATTAAAAAGAGCTACAGCAGGAGCTTTTTTAAACAAATTATTACAGGATTGGTTCTCAACATTTTGATTGAAGGTTTAATCATGAATTGGACAAATGTTGAGGAATACATTTAGTATTTACATTAAATACATGAGTAATGACCTTTAAGGGTTAAATCTATCATAGGTCTTTTGCTTTATTATTATCGCCATAGGGAAACCCGTCAGGGTTCTGTGTCATGAATCGTCTAAGGTTAACACTTTAAAACTATTCTAACGAGAGCGTTTTAAATGAAATTTCAGCATCAAAATAGATTTATGACATAGAACCAAACGTAAGCATAATTGTGCCTTGTCAATGCAATACTACTTAGTATCATTATAAAAACGTTTAATTGCACAGTATTCAACAATGTTGACATTTGTAAAGCGAACCCGGAAGCTGAGGGTGAGTTTGATGAGGAACCCTTTGAACCGTTTCAAATCAATCATTTCAGAAAGGTGACATGCATAGATTGGAAATATAATTGTCATAGATCAGGTCTCAAAGGCCTCGTTGCTAGAAAATGACCCTATAAACCGATGTATTGGATTTCACACTCATCTCAATTTGACTTTACATTGATTTTATTGGCAGTTTACATGAACGCAGAAATCAATATCACCATTGGCCAAACAAATAGACAACAGGTATTTTTGTATAATGTCATTAGCTAATGAAAATATCTAGGACAGAATTCACTGCACATTTTGTTATTTCATCAATATAATTAATCTAAAGTAAATCAGGACTCCAGGCAGTGCTGCATGTTTGTAACCAGCTATTTTTAAAGTCCTGGTTAAACCAAAATCCAGTAAAAGACACTCAGGAAAGGGGCTAAAATTAGCACTTGAGGTTGTAATTAGATCGCATAGCAGGGCAAATTGCCCGGGCAAGATCGAATATTACTCTCTGACCATCTTCATTGTAAGGTTTATCTGCCCCAGGCCTTGACCTGCGAAAGAGGTTGATATCTTCGGACTTTATAGGTTACCTTGTTCGCTGTTCGCTGTTTGATTGTAGGATTTGGTGTATACGCTAAAGAGAGAACCTTGCGGGTATTTTTACTCACACGCACGAAGACCGTAATTTGGTTCTGTGCTACGTCGGCTATATCGACTACATTGTGTTCAGTGGTGCACCAACATTTAGGCCTGGACTATGGCTATTTGGCGTCGAATCTGGTTCAGAGATGAATTGAGATGTCTGTTAGAACGACACGATGAAGGAATTTGACTGTACAGACGCCGTTATGAATATTTTGACAACTTCTGCTTCCCCCAGGTTGGCCTATTTGGGAGGCGCAGCGTGTTGATGTGAGGAGCCATATTATACACCAGCAGAAGTGATGTGGTAATAATCCAAGGAAACCTGACTGTGCAATGCTACTGTGTTGAAATCCATACAAAATTTGTCCATACCTGTTTCCTCTTCTTAACCGTCACAGGGAGCTGTTCCAGTAAGATAATGCCAGACCACACACAGCACCTGTCACGAGAGCTTTCCTCATGAATGAGAACATCAGTGTGCTGCTTGGCCCTCTCGGTCACCAGATTTAAACTCAACCGAGCACCTGAACCGGCATGTACAACAGCGTAACCCATAGCCACAGATCATTCAGCAATTCGTCAATGCACTACAGGCAGTGTAGGTCGCAATTCAGCAACATTAGATCCTGAGACCGATTTGTTTGATGCCGAGACGATGTCGCGCTGTACTGAACGTCAATGGTGGTCACAATAGTACTGACTTTGAACAGCGCCATCAAGTGTCTTTTTTGTGAGAGACTATCTGAATCTTTCCGAGCCCCTACCAAACATCGATATTTAGATATTACCTATGCGAATTTTCTTTGAATTTTCTGGATTATTAAAATCAATACAATGTATCAAAATATTACTTCAAAATATGATATGTGTTTTTTAGAGATTATATTATAAAAAAGCAAATACAATTTGTCTCAAAAAGTTCAGATGAGGCTATTTGCTCAATATAAAGCAAAAAAACTTCATAACATCAAGGACTTACCTTGACGTATAAATTTAGGAGTCTCTAACTCGCAACTAAGAATTTAGGGGTTCCCACTCTGACACGGCTTCGTTGAAATAATTGTAAGGCCCCGTTACTCAAAGCGACCTTAGGCTAAGTTGATCGTAAGTGATTTTTGATACAATGTCCTATGGATTGTTTCTTATGGCACCAGTTCCAAAGCGATCTCTGCGCTACGACAATCGTAAACCAATTTACGTCATTTGTAAAGCAATATGCGCATGGGACACAGGATTTTGCGTCCGGTAAATCCCTGGTTCAGCATACTCATTCAAAAACTTCCCGTTAAAGCTGTTTTAAACGTATTATCAGAGGATATATTTTTTCAGATTTGGACATCGAAACAGAGAAATGTCGTGCTTGGCACGCTGTGAGTTAAAGTAAATCAACAAGAGCAAACACATTCAGCGAAGCAATTTCAGGATTGTCATGTATTGGTATCAGCGTTTGACACATTCCCCTTCTTTCTCACTGTGACTTCATTTTCGCCTTTTGTTACTGCAAGTATTGCAATTACCGGCTTCGTTGTAACTGCTGTCGGCTTTAATCATAAAGAAAATTATTACTGGCTTGAAAGTGTTAAAGTGCTTCAGTTTCGTGAAAACATTGGCCAGAATAAATTGTTATTACCAATATGGCATTGATAGCAATTTAAAAGTTTCATTCTGTCGACTCAAAACCAATTCCAATTCCATATCAGAACAGTCAATTATTAGCAAGACACAAAGCGGGTTTGATTCATGTTTTTTGTGTTTTTAAAATGTACCATATCCAAAAACAAAATTTGCATATGTAAATCAACCTAGTTGGCAGAGTTCAAAATATCAACCTTAGTATGTATTTTATCCAAATAAAAAATAGGGTTTTACTGATGACCTAGGTCCTGTTCCTCAAAACGATCTTAGGCTAAGTTGATTGTCAGTGCTAAAATATGACATTGGCTTACGACTGTCGCAGCGCAGAGATCGCTTTGGAACTAGTGCCATTTGTCACCGGTTCCAAATCAATCTTTGCGCTACGACAGTCATAAGCCTATGATACGAAACAACCCCACAGGACATTATTTAAAAAAATCACTTACGATCGACTTAGCCTAAGGTCGCTTTGAGGAACGAGGCATTGGCCATGATTTATAACTTTTAAACTGCAACTTCGTTTCCAATTATTACCTTATGTTTTCTTACTAAACAAAGCCTCTTTTCGAAATAAAAAATTAGTTTCCTCAAGTTCCACCACTATAACAGCAGGAAAACACAGACAGACCTTAAAAGTATGTGCTTTATCAAATATGAATAGTAAAAATAAATGCTGCAACATTAACATTAGAAAAACACAAAATCTTTATTTTATTCTTTATTTGCTTAACTCATCAGTTATATTATTTTCAAGCCAAAAACACTTTTTGAACGCACAGACTTCTCTTGTATGGAGATAAAGATCGAGTGTTTGTGAAAGTAAAACAGCTTTAACTTTTGGAGTGAGAGTGCAACCATGTATGAATTTTGGATGTTAGTTTCCCAGCGTAGATTTGCAAAAGCTATTGTAAATCTATCCTGTGGTAATATGTTTAAAAGAGCTCCTTAAGGAGCTCTTTTAACACATTATCACAGGATAGGATTTTAACAGTACACGTTGGTCACAGTTTTAAGATCTACGTATATCAAACCCTTAAGTTAATATCAACCATGAACTCGACTGGAACTAAGGGAGATAACTCTTCCTAAAAGGGTCATCCATATTGTCCTAACGACACATTACAATGCGTATCCTAATTCAGTATTCAAAGTACATGTACAATTGTGATATTGTATACCATCCTGTGGAAATTTGTTACAAAGAGCTTTCACAGAGAGTTCAGAGTTATCAGAGTTGAATCAAACTTCTACGTCAGTAACCGAGAAGCGTTAACGTCATTCACTTTGGAACGCGGATTTTATGTGTTGACTTGTTAATGTAATATTTGTTAGTTTAGCGTCTAAGTGTAACATCATAAACTCTAATGTCAAGTTCCAGACACAAACGCAGACAGGTTGAAGTCGAGTGGCAGATCTTAGTACATCTCAACACCACTAACTCAGTCAATACGATCAGAGACTGCTGCTAAAACGTGTGTTTTCTCGTCGCTACACTGCCAGTCTGTTTCTTCCGCTGACTTCATCGGTTTTAGTCAAGGCCTGAATTGTACAGAGTTAATGATATTTTGAATACTGACAATAACTTTCTGTTTATTATTACTCATCTTTAATACGTGTAGTCTCATGTGTATCTTGTTACTATTATAATACAACATTAATAAAAATACAGACACATTTAAAGAGAAATACGGGATTTGTCGTTAAGAATATTATTTATTTATTATGATGTTACATGAGGTTATATTGCGAATAAAACTGCAACGTTGCTTTGTTGTTAAAAACCTTTCCTTAACTCTTACCGTGCGGCATAGAAGGTATCTTGAGTGGCGTGTCCTAGAAAGTTTAAGGGTTTTGCATATCCCAATTAGTGCCTTAATCAACACCGGCGCCTGTTTGTCCATGCGGCTCACGGAAATATCCGGGTCAGGCTAACAGCCTGACCCGGATATTTCCAGGAATGCACGGTAAGGGTTAAGGAATATTGTTTCTTTAAAATTACCCTTCCAGGAGCTCGTCTGAGATATTTACAAAAAGATACATTCTCCACAGCCTGAAGCTTAACACTGTATGAGGTAATAAATACGTTATTGTTCATGTTAACATGTAATAATGTGGACATATTAAAACTGAATTTTGATATTGTGTTAACAACCTGAAAGAAGAAATGAATTGTGTTGCTTATTAAGTACGCCCACCAGCGTGCTAAGTTACGTGTAAGTATGATTACATCTGATCTATTGAAAACCTATCCCATATCTTAACAATTGATCTCCTGTTGGAGGCATAATAACTGTACGGGATTAACTTTGCTGAGAGTTTTCCTGATTGCCAGAACTGACTTATTTATGTACTGAGTGTGTTGATATTTGATAAAAGTCTTTATGGGCATTTAGAAGTTACTGTCAATTATAAGATTAAATAATTTGGATTACAAATTAAAGAAGATACAATCCAAATAATTTAATCTTATAATAGACAATAACTCTACGTCCCATACCCTTGACACATCGACCAGCTTTCTGTCGATTAGGAAGTAGCATCACCGTCCATACTATCCAATCAAATGCTTAGCACATAAAATAGTTTGCCTGAACAGAATCATTCTTTCAAAAGTTTGACCTAATTACACATTTAACTTGCCTTAACAAAATATTAAAACAAAGACGTGTCATTTCATTTAAAATCTATTTTTACTGACCCGTAAAGCAAACAGACAAATATCTGGCAAATGCGTCGAGGGTATGAATCGTAGAGTAACGGATATGTCAGAGTATGTAGTTATGCAGTATGCAAGCGATACTGATTAATGCAAGTTGTCCATCGGTGTTATATTTTTTAATTTAAAGAAAACGAACAACTTTATATAGCATATAGCACCATATCTCCCCCCCCCCCCCCTATACCAACCATATCTACCCCCTTGTCACACCGTAATCAAGTGTTCAATAGCAACTCGGAGAATCCAAACACGAAGACAATGCAAAACACGTAAAGGCCTTTTATTTCTATTTGTTGCTTTATGAGTCCGATGACAATGAGAACGGAAAAATTCAAATAAAACTAAATTAACATTTGAGATTTTTAAGAATTGTCGACACTTAGTATTTCAAACAAAAATAAAATAAATTGACTTGATTCGATTAACTCTAACCTAAATAGACTATGAAAAACCTTTTTGTAATATTTTGTGTGAAAGAGCTCCTATAGGAGCTCTTTTACACAAATTATTACAGGAAGTGTTTTCAACAGCCCTAGGTTGTAACAGTTTTGAGTTATAC
>JAULCD010591008.1:0-13383 GCA_032361085.1 Calliostoma canaliculatum
TACTGTATCGTGTATTGCATCGTCAGAGAAAATATCGCGATGCATCGATGCATCGGCGTATCGTGACACCCCTAGTAAGATATACAGCCTAAACATAAATTTGACAACGTAAAGCGTCAATGTCCCCCCAAAAAATAATCTAACAATCAAATACTGGTGATTCTAGTGGACCAATTGTGATGCAGATATGACAGCGTAGACGGTGGTCATGTTTTGCTTAAACGCTAGTACCCGCCATGGACACAACTTGTGAGTGTGTTTGTCAAAGCCCTTCCAAGACTTTGCCATATTAAAACAAACTATTTCACAATTAAATTAATAGACATGTTTTAACGAAGCCTATGTTGTGTTTTCTTCATACCAACTACAACAACCATTAAACTATGTTTGTGAACTGTCAGTGTTTCCGTTGACTTTTTTAATAGCCGGTGACAGGGACCGCTTGTTTCAAAGAATACCGGTCCTTCTTATTTCCTGCCTGTAACGATAGTAGGTTACACCTTATTTTGCAGACTAAACCTTCAATCTGATGAAACAGTGCCGATGTCAACTGATAAGCTAAGAAACATGGCTTGGTCTATTGCGCTACGTTTCCGGGGAGTGAAACGTAGTGCAATGGACCAAGCCATGTTTCTTAGCTATAAGTTGATATCAGCAGTGTTCTAACAGATTAAAGGTTAATCTGCAAAAACAGTTGTAACCTACTATGGTGACCGGCAGAAACTGAGTAGGACAGGTATTCTTTTATACAGGCAGTTCATGTGACTGGCTTTTTAAAAAACAGCGAATGGGAACACTGGATATTAACACAAACTCCGTGTTCACTTTACGCTAAGCTGTCCTGATTGCAGAGAAAATTTTATTTAGGAGATTCATATTTTAAAGAACATGTTGCTCCAGCACAGTGTAATCGCATTAATCCATAAGGGACAAAAGTTAGCAATGTAATGGACCCATGTGTTAATACAGCAATGTAGTCTGCATCAATATCCTTACTAGAATTTTCATAAAAACAAACTCATTTCTGCACGTTTCGTACTTTACAGAAGCACTCAATAGCCAAAAAGGCACTTTAAATCGATCAAATCGAAGACATCCACTCACAACGTAAATGTGTTATCGATAGCATCACGACTATATCAATGTCACTAACAGTTGAACCTGTTTGAAGTGGGTCGACTACCTGTTTAAACATGGCCTGGTAATGACTGCATTATGGTGTGGAAGATTACCATTAAAGACGGGTTTTTTTTTTATTCTTCTCGCAATTGAATATAGAAAACAGTGTTAAAACAAAAACTGAAGGACCACCATGAAGGAGCTGTGATTGTATTGTGAAAAGGTTTTGAGGAGTTTTATTCTGATTTAGAAAGATTTGTGTCTGAAGAAGTTTACAATTTATACTTTTCAAAGAGGAGAAGGACGTGCCCGTGGCTTCTGTCTCTGTGTGTTTTCTAAGAGCCACTTTCTGGCATAAGTCAACAACTCTTGGTGAATGCCAATGTGAATTGCGCGTTACCGTCAACTCCACGGAGATAATGGAGATTTATTGTTGGCTTTAGCTATTATAATTGTTCAAGTTCTCGGCCCCATGCTAACATTTTGGTGAATGAATTGTGTTTTTATAAAATGATTTATCTCTATGTAGCATCAAGGTAATGGAGATTTATTGATAGATTTAGCTGGTATCATCGTTTCGGAGTGAAAGTTTGCTGACATGTATTTTTAACATATTTATCATGTATAACTATAACCCAATGATTTAATGACAAATGCAATTTCAGTGCCGTGGCTAAAAAGTAACAAATTATGAAAAAACAATGTGTTTACTCACATTAAAGAATACATTTTCACAACATTTTTGACCATCTTGGTTCATTAATAAACTCAATATTGATTTGTTATGCCACAAACACAACTATATGTTATTTTGGGGATGAAGTCCCCGTGGTAAAATGGCTAAGGCGTTTGAATGCTTAGTGCTGGTAAGTTGGTGCCTGACTGATATGGGTTTGAATCATGCACGGGACTCACCTACGCAAAGTGGTAGCATATTCACTTTTGTACAAAGTGTAATCCCAAATGTAACCAAAAGGTAAACTCGAGTTTGCAGTTACCTCCGAAAATATTTCACTACCACTGAATTTTGTTGTTCATGATTCAATTGGAAACTAAAGAGTTAAATCGACATTATTTACCTTCGTTAGATTTGTCTTGTAAAAATAATAATATTCACTGTATTTTTTACACAAGAGATATACATTAGGACCCCGTTTAAAAAAACTTTAAGACGCTGTAAACCATGTTAGTGAGTTAACGAATTTGGTTTACAAATGCAACAAATCGTTTAGAAAGTGCAGAGTTTACAACGATGTAGACCAAATCCAATAATCCAGTAACATGTTTTGCGACGTCGTAAAGTTATAACGTCTTTGTAAAACGGGACCCAGGATAAAGATCTTACAATATCAAGTCATCGCTCCAAGGATTAGTATGCAGCATACTATGCAGTGTTACTTCGGGTAATATAAGTATTACCAACCTAGTCAATGTCACGCAATCACTATTTCTCTTTCTTTCTCCTGCAGGAATACCAGTCGTCCCTCAAGCTCTGAACACACCAGCAGCTGTTTGGTTATGCTCTTCGTGCACAGAGTCATCTCTACAGGGAGTTAAGCAGAGCAGAGTGAGTACTCATATACACTACTGCTTGTATTGATTTGAGGAGCGGCGTCTTCTCAATATCTCTGTGTGGTAAAGTTGTAGGCGGGGGAACAGGGGGCGGTTGGTCACTGTCTATAAACACTGTCTGACCTGTGTAGCTTTGAAAAAATCATTGAAAAATGATGGTTATAAAGCATAATTACGAGTTATTGTGAATCAAACCAACACGCTTTAATTCCTTTCGATGGGATTTAATGTACTAAAGTGTTATGCATACTAGTTGCTCTTGTTAATTGACTTTTAAATTAATTTAGGGGCGAGGTAGTCCTGCTGGCGTGCTGGAAAGGAGAACAATGCTATATAAAATGCGAGTGTTATATTATCCATATGATTTATTTTGCATAGGTGGGTCTGAAGACTGCTACATTTTTACATCAATAATATTTCTTCATGCAAAAAAGTCGAATGCATTTAATGAAAATTAATCTTTTTATTAGCATATGAGCAGCACTTTTTCCATATATGTATAACCTGGCGTCAACGCAATACGCAATATGATGGTAAAATAGCAATGCAAAAGTTCGTTCGACCAAAAGTAGAAATTATGAGGTCATAAACTATTACGATATATCTGGATGTACCATATTGTGTCTTGTATGCGACCAGGTATGTCTTATTTATGGGTTCTGTGAGGATAAATACGTATGTGTCACAAAGTCAGTGGCATTACACAAATGTCGTTTTAATGCACCAAAACTGTGTGATAGTGTTTTGGGACACACCTATGTTTCAGTCTATTCGATATCGTTTTCATGTAAATGTCACTTAACATTATGCGTCACTTTTAGTATTGTCTTAGGGTCAGTGTTTGCTTTGTGTGTATTATAAAGAGACAACGGTGCGACATGTTAGTCAATACAAATACACTACAAACACACTACGTCGTTATGACGTAACACATAGTCATTTCAAAAACAAAAGGCTTGTAGGTTAAGTTAACACAAACTAAAGTTTTCCTTACGATATGAAATCGATAACGAAGAAACTTTCCAAATTATATACGTAATCCAAACAACTTCTTAAACAGGAACAGCAATGCCTTGTTCACTTTACGACAGGTTTATGTACATATAGAATTCTATTGCCAACACGGGACCACACTCCTCAATGCAATCTGAGGCTAAGATAATCGTAAGTGATAAAATATAACACTGGATTACGATCATAATAGCGCAGAAATCGCCTTTGAACCCGTTCAATCCGGCACAGTTTCAAAATCGATTTCTGCACAGTGACAGTCATATGTCTATCAACTTAGCCTAAGATCTCAGGGACCAATGTGAGAGTGGGACAGGTTTTTGTATAAACAGTGTGTTATATTAATTACATTCTTGGGTGGGAGAATACCAATACAGCTGCACTTATCCGTTATGGGTAAAGGATGAAGTGTTTAAACAAAACTTAAGCACCGGCCTCAGGTAGCTGTGACGAATTAGACACATTTAGTTCTTAACGGTGCATGAATTGAGAAATACTCTTCATTTTTTGGGTAGTTCGAGAGATAGTCATGTAAGGATGTTTACAGTCTTTACAGTTCAAGGAAAAAAAAACGATGATTGGCAGTTGTCTCCACAAGGTTTCCCTAAATAAATTTATTTAAGTTTAGTTTCTGGCATGAGTCGATAACTCCTGACATGTGTCTCTACAACATGAACACACGTCCTTCAGCACGACTGGGGTAATTGTGATTTAGTGGTGGCTTCTTCTATGATTATAGTTTATGTTTTAAGCTTTTGCTGGCATTTTAAGTTACTATATTTAAAAAACAAAACAAATATTAAATTTACAACAACAAATCACCAAGTCAATTGGGATTTATCGATGGCTTCAAATTTGATTATAGCCTGTGTGGTAGGAAGACTTCAATCATGTTGGTTAATACAGTTAAAACATATTTAAACTTTTAGTAAAATATAGAAATAAATATTGATATGTAAATGTAAAATCGTGACTCATGATAACAATGACAGTTTAGTGTGCACAGTTACATTGTAAATGCATATCAAATGTACAACGTCACAATGATAATGCAGCAGCATTTTTCTAGCTCACCGCAGCATGATTGATTAATGTCATCAGATTGATTATGAATAATAGATATAATCTCACCCTCGTGTCTCCTGATATATAATATATGAACACTCGTTAATAAAAAAATAGAACTCTTCGGCGAGCCTAGGAGTTTTAAACTTTTGTCAACTCGTGTTGATATACTTGATATGAGAAGACGCTCGTGTAAAATTCTCTTTTTACCAAGACAAACTGAAGTCACTGCCTGTAACGAGTGAAAGGTAAAGAGAGAGTTAAGCCTATGCCATCATGTTTGTACATGTGTAAACATCAATCACACTGGGCATTCACTCGCGAGACCTCATCAGACGGGATCATTCTCGATGAAAGGAACAAGGTGCTAGCTGTTCAGCACATCTGTCAATCAAACAACCTCATGGGTAAGAAGTATATTATCAACTGACTGGTATGGCATACTTAATACTCTACAAAGATAAAAATCATTAGGTATCTTCTTTAATAAAGCAGTAAGGTCAGATGTATTAGCCTGCTGACGAACCTTTGCCATTTGTACTGTCCTCGGTAAGTCTGTGATAATGAATTTGTATTTTATTTAGGGAAGAGTCATTAAGACAGAGAAGGTCACAGTAGCACCATTACATTTCGCTGATAAGGTCTGCATTATTTCATTACTGGTGACGGTGAGCCAAAAATAGTTTCACGTCTTCGGCACTCAAGGAATTTTAACAAGATTTCGGACACAAATATTTACTGAAAGAAAACATATCAAAATTAGAGTGTCACAATAACCACTCCCAAAACGTCGGTCTGGGCCATGTTCCAATAAACCTAGCATACGACTAAGACTAATAAGAGTGCTTTTGTAGTGACAAATTATCGAATAAGACTGATCTTAGCTTACGGTGGAACGAGGCCATTGACATGAGTGTCTTTTTCAGCGTATCATTATGTTGAAAAACTGCAATTAACCTGATAGAACTAAACTTTGTTCATTGACATCCGTTCAGCAGTGTTTTTTCGCTAAACAATCCTATAACACATTATATAACATACCCTAATAACAGAAAACAATTTATTTAATATTTACAACAAAACTCACCAAAAAGGACAAATGCCATGCGAGTGAACAGCTGAACCGTTACAGTGCAAAATTCAAACCAATTTGATTGAAAGCTAAAATAATTCAAGTGAGGATGGCCCCATCAATGTCGTGTTTAAAAAGCAACAATAAAAACACAGGTGAACTGTAATGACCATGTGGTATCACACGCCTGGTAAATTTTCTGCCACTCCTGTTCAAATACCATGCAGGTGGTTGTCAATCTATTTTGCAGCAGTCAAATTAATCTGACAGGTGCTCGTTAGGGTAAACTTGATGAACATGAAAGCCAGAGTACAGTAGGCACTGTATTTAGTTTTTAAAATGATGCACGTATGGACTGGCATGATTTCGATTGAGAAGACCACAGTTATCATTGTCCAATGGTACAATGTGCTTTTGCAAATTCTCCTCATCGTTGTATACGTTGTTAAAGCACCTTCCACACAACATGACGGATGCTTTCTTACACCATAACAATCCCTCATCTAAAACAACCAAACTGTTCTTTGTTGGTTACTTACAACATTTGTTCTGATGTCAATACACTCAGCAAGTTTTAACAAGAAAATGAAACGCCTCCATCATGCTCTTAACATTATCAAGATAAAAAGGAATGGTTGGCACTGTTTGTCTCTAAGAGTCACATGAAATTATTTTAGTTTCTGGGCCACATTTCACAAAGACGTCATAACTTTACGACGTAAACTGTGCACTTTCCAAAACAAAACAAAAGTGTGCTCTTTCTTGTTTTCCTTTGGAAAATGTGCAGTTTACAACTATTTTTGCATTTTTAGACCAAATCTGTTAACCTAGTGACATGGTTTAGGATGTCGTAAAGTTATGACGTCTTTGTAAAACGGGTCCCTTGTTGATGACCCCCTTCTATATGAAATCATGTTAGTCTGGTGCTCTAAACAAATTAAAATCGTAACTTGCACAATTTTCGTCCCTTATGACCTCACGTAAGAGATGTAACTATTTGTGACAAAGCTGTATATAAATATCAAATCCAGAGAATAATCAAAATCGTTATTTGTGAAGACAGATTCCATTGGACGAAACCATCGTATATGTAAACTGTAGATTGTCCAATAAAACACTTTTTATAGAGAACCTGCTAAAGTTTCTTTACCACATAATAGATTTAATAACATGTCAGTGTCAATTTGTGGTCTGATAAATATGAGCTTCATCAGATGCATCAAACAATGTAATAAACTTGTCAGCATATCACTGGAATCCATCTTCAATACTCTAATGCCAGGTTACATTACCCAATGATGACCCTCTTTATTGTAACAAAGCAAACCTTCGGTCCACCTTGTTCACTCAATAGGCATGAGGTTCGTGTGTTCTGTGGGATCAGAACCCGCCTCATGTTTTGTCTGCCTAATATCCACAAGCACACACAGACAGAGTTCCCTGACCATATGGCATTCTACACGGGAAGGCTGTGTTCTCAAAGACATGTCACGTCTTGATGAAGTTGTTTCGTCTGCTCCAGGGGCCCGTTTCACAAAGAAGTCGTAAACTTATGACGTCGTAAACCAGGTCATTGGGCTGATGGATTGGCTTACAAATGCCCAAAAAATCGCTGTCAACTGTGCATTTTCCAAAGAAAAAGTTGTTCTTCTTTGAAAAATGCACAGTTGACAACGATTTGTGGCATTTGTGCACCTAACCCACTTATCCGTTGACTTGGTGTATGACGTCATGAAGTTACGTCGTCTTTGTGAAACAGCACCCTGTTGAATAACAAGACACATTGCTACCGTCACTCTCTGTGTCATGGGACTGAGCTATCTGCAAACAGAGGGTAAAATAGATTATTCATAGGCATTAAAAGTTGGTATATTTTATACTATTATAACATGAAATATTTCAAGTTGCGAAAGTCTTTATCCCATTTTTTTTTAAATACAACGTTGCTTGGCTGTTCCTTGCCCTTTGTAAAGGGCTGACAAGGATTAGACCAAAAAAGTCGTGTTTTTAAGTGTTTTTCGGGAAACAAATAGAAAGTTGCATTTTAAAAAGTATCATGTTATAAAAGTAAATAAGTTTCCTTTGTCTTGAACAGGATGCGTAAACGTTGTCAGATTACGCGTTTATCCGTCTCTTCATATTGTTAGACAAAATAAAACTTTCACTTTGTGGTATGATGGCTAGTTAATTGTAAACGAGATAATTAGTTTTCTTTGAGCGTGTATATCACAACTAAACATAGTCAAATTTGGTAGTGTCCAACAAAACTCTTCTGAGTGACGGTTTTCTTTGAACAGCCATTTAGAGGTGCGTAATATAAGTTGGGAGATCTTTAATGATGACATCTTCTATATTGGACATGACTACATTGTTGTGGGGCGGATTTTAAAAGTTGATATACCAATTAAAAACTTATTGGTCGCTGAAGAATGACTTGCTTTATAACGATGTAATTATCTACAATAAAACTTCGCTATCCACACATCACATTCTAAATGGTACTTAAACAACTTAAATGTTTACTGCTTCATAACATTACTTGAATTAAATTACAAACTAGGTCGAATAGAACAAGTGATTTTTACGTATAAATTGCACTGACCAAATTGTAACAGTGCTATTGCTTCGTCTTCTAAAACATATCATCAAAACTAAAAAACAGTAAAACAGATAAGTGTTAATTTTTACCATAAATCTCCGCACGTGCTGTCTAGTATACTGTTCTATGCGACTTGTCAACTGGTTATTGTAAGCATGACCAGATATGTCAGACAATTGGACAGAACCTGACGATGTGTTACAGTTAATCCATTATCGATACTCTAATGTCAGGTTAACACTCCTTGATAGACAGGCATGTCAATAATTTATATCACGGTAACATATCATTCTGTGACACCAACTGTTGTCTACTATTTCTTCATGATGCAATTTTACATATTTTGGCGTCAACAAATATGTCAAGTTAGAGATGACTGGTCCCCGTTTCACGAAGACGTCATAACTTTACGACGTCGTAAACCATATCAATGGGTTAATAGATTTGGTCTACAAATGCAAAATATCGTTGTAAACTGTACACTTTCCAAAGAAATACAAGTTTTTCTTTGGAAAGTGCACAGTTTGCAACGATTTTATGGCATTTGTAAACCAAATCCATCAAACCAGTGACTTGGTTTACGACCTCATAAAGTTATGACGTCTTCGTGAAACAGGGCCCTGGTCAGTCGCTTGTTGGGTTACAACTCGGTTCAAAACTTGCACTTACATGTAGGAAGATCCCCGATGAGTTATTATTGTTACATGCAACATATGTCATCAGATATGTTTTCTCAGTGTTATATCAGTGAAATGGTATCACAGTTAAATGAATCATTCCTAAAATATGTGTATGGACACTTTATTAAGAAATAAATAAAAACAAGAACAATATTCTAGTTTTAAATCATGTTGACGTTTAAAGAATATGATATCATTATTTAATTATCCACATTTTAGTTTTATGAATTTGGTCAAATGTTACTTTTTAAATTGCAAGAACCTGTTGTAACTAGGAGATAAACCTATTGTGTTTTAAATTTAGAGGCAAGTATTACCATCTAAATTTATTTAAAACCGATGAAGTTGAAAATGTAGTAGAATTGTATCCATTCTACCACGACAAACACAGCGTTTTGGTTAATAACTCTTTATGGTGGCAAATCCACACTGGTGATGCGGGATATGGACTTACTCAATATAGTGAAAGGAGTGGACGATTGAGCGAATATCGATTCGCAAATGACAAATTTCATAACATACACGTTTTCGGCCAGCTGTTTGTAGTGTTTGTATTTTTGTAAAAGTTACCATATTTTGTAATCTCCTCGTTTATTACACTTTGTAAATTACGTCAAAAAATAGTTGATACTAGGATTTAAATAATTAGAAACAACACCAACCCCCTTCCCCCTAACTATTTGAACTCGTTCGTACTGATCCAATTGCTGCGTACTCAAGAACACCCTGATCATGTAATGGCATGACGTCATAGCAACATAACAGAAGAGCATAGCAGCTTAGTCAAACCGAATTGGCACCAATTTTAAATCTCTTTATTTTATCTTTGATAACCTTTAAGGTTCTTGATGGACATAGAATAATGTTTAAATTAACAACTTCGGGATAGTGTCCCTTGATCATAATAATTTGTTTATGATTTGTTATTAGATAAAAATTAAATTATTTAAAATGGGTTTTGTGGAAATCTACATCTGCAACTTTATCATAACGGATTGGGGTCTTAAAGCGATTAAGATAATTGAGAAAAGAGGGGGTGGTTAAGTGTCCGGTGTATATTCAAAACCGGACAAATATATTTCAAAGAACATGTGTTGTTCAAAGGTTAGTTACGTGATCTATTGTTGTAGTAATCTATTTCAGTAAGGTTTGTCAATATTCCGGAACTGTAATCCAATATCATGGCTTTTTTCACATCAATATCGTTATCTTTTATGAAAATCTGCGTCAGCAGCACCGTTCCTCTGTTCAAGTTCTAACTGGCACATTGAATCAATCAAATCGACAAGACCTACAAACATAGAAATGTCACTGATAATATAACGACTGCTTTGATGCTGAGTGTACTTCGATCTGTGTGTAAAATGACACCAGGAAAGAAAAATACAATAAATGTGTTTTTTTAAATATTTAACTTGATTAGGTAAAATGAAACTGTTCAGATAAGAAGACCTATTAGGGAATCGTGACCCCAAACATATTTGAACTAAAACTTTAACGCGGTCATTAGTATCAGCGATATGTGACTATGTTGTGTAATTTTTTTCTTTGGAGCGAATTTCAGGGATTTTCTTCTTCTTGTGAAAAGATGTTTTTTAGAAATATGTTTATGACTCTTGTCGCTTCCATGGAGGCAAAACAGCTTTCTGAAATATATAATGTTAATTAATTATTTTAAATAAAGTTTTCGGTAAAGTTGTCTTCTTAGATACTTCTTTTGTTTTAAGCAACTATATGTGACGCTTGTTATTGGTTGTTTATCATTCAAAACTGGCTTCCACAGGAGATGTAGCTTGTGTGAAATCAAGCAATACTTTCTTGTACATATTGTCACAAATGGTGTCATTTCATTTATCGAAATCACCGGCTTTACCCACGGCATCAGTAGTTAACTATTTTAGAATATCTGCTAACGTGCATTTCATAAAATAAAACTTCATATTTCAAGGCTTCTTGGATGACAACTTCTAGTTTGTTTGTAAGTTAACTTACGAACAAACCAGAAGTTGACATCCAAGAAATCTTGAAATATGTACCACCACTTTTAAGTGTCTCTAAAAGAATTGATAAAACTTCATATTCTTTATCTTTATTCTTAATTCTTAATGTATGACATTTCCTGATTTGAAACAATATTATATGTCATATGTCATATGTTAAATGCTATTTGGCATGTGAAACACGTCTTCTTGATTGTGTTAACATTTTAACGTAGGTGTGTTAGCGCCCACTATCACCTGCAATCGTCAATCAAAATAATATTTATTAGATATAACAGACATAAAGTTATATTGAAATTGAAGTCAAAAGATCTGTTTAAAGAACATATGGATTCCCAATGTGTTTAGGAAGAAAAGTATATCAACCAGCAAAAAAGACTAAGTTAGTTAGCTGGAGCAGTAGTTCAGCTATTTTTGGTCAGTCAAGTAGAAACTTGTACATTAAGTGCAGACGAACTGAAGTTTCCCCGAAGGCAAGTAATTGATCCCAGAATGTTTTTTCAATTTATGGCTGTAAACCAAACAACTTCTGAAGACAAAACACACAAAGAACTTGTCCCCTCACAACAGGCTGTGTAGGCTGCAATATACCAGGACTGTACATTTCAAAGAACATGCGTTGTTCCAGCATCAGCAATAGCAGATATTGAACTACGGTAATCTATTACCAACAAGGGCTGTCAATACCCTGAAGCCGTATTCCAATACCGCCGCATCTTTCACATCAATATCGGTGCTATCTTTTATATAAATCTGCCTCAGTACCACTGTGGCTTTGTACAAGTCCAAACGGGCACCTTAAATCAATCAAATCGAAGAAATCTACTCAACGTGAAAGTTTGTTATCGATGATATAATGACTGGTTTGATGTCGAGTACAGTTCAACTAGGTGAGAGCGGGTTGAGTCACTGTGCAAACATGGTTCATTAGTAATTAGATCCAGGAACAAAAGAATGTTGTTTTATCTTGCAATTGATTAAAGTCTAAGTGAAAATGTTTAAACAAGAAAACTCACACATGCGAAAGTGTGACTATTACAGACAGACGATTCTTTGGATTTAATACTATTTTTATGCATTTGGAGAAACACTTTTGTGGAAAGACATTTACGACCTTAAACGTTCCACAAGAGGGAAAAAACGGTGGGTAGCATTTGTGTCTTAGAAGTTTCTGAGAGCCATTTTTCGTTTGCGATTCTAACATGAGTCAATAACTCCTGGGCTCCGTCCCTCAAATCAAGGCTAAGTTGGTCGTAAGTGCTTAAATATAAAATTGGCTTAAGACTGTAATAGCGCAAAGATCCCTTTGGAACAAGTGTTATTTAAATGCAAATTCATCTCTGCGCTACCGCAGTCGTAAGCCTAAACAAACAACGCACATGGAATTGTTTCAAACACAGATAACATGAGTGTTAGGAACGGGGCTCAGGTTTCACAAAGTAGTCCTAAAATATGATGGCGTAAACCATGATAATTGGTCGATGATTTTTCTTTCAAAGGGCAAACATCGTGTACGACTTACGATGTTGTAAGGTTGCCACGTGTTTGTAAAACCACGTGCTGTTTATTCTCAGTGTGACGTCAACACTTCCGGATAAGCTCAACTGAAATAACAGCGAGCTAGTGATAGGTCTAGTTTTGAGTTCAGTTCTCTGAGCCATGCTGACATTTTGGAAATTGCATTGTATTAAATCTATTTTCACTATGAATCATCAATACAATGGTGATTTATTATTTGCGTCTGCAAATGGTATATTTTCAGTTATTGAATGTTTTGTTGGCATGCATGTTTACCCTGATACATTGTTAACGAATATATTATTTTGTGAACGTTTCAGAAAATAATAATTTATTTATAATACTTACATAATTATACAACATGTAAAAAATAATCCTAATTTAATTACCACAATTAACAAAGGCATAGTTATCGCGGTCAGTACGAAACGGATGTACAAAGTTTTACACAAACATTTTAGAGTTCAGTGTTTCATAAACTAAAATATTCTCAATATTTCAGGCTATTCTATTTTCATTGCATTTTAAAATCATCTTGGACACATTTGCCTTGATTTTAGTTACGCGCCACTAAAAATAGCTTTCAGACGTTTTTGTTATCGGAAGTTTCTGTTAGGCCCAAAAAATTGTTGTGGTTCCGATTACATGTCTTTAAAATTTAGGGCAGGTCGGTCGTGAATTTTTTGGGGTTTTTTTTGGAAATTTTATTTTTTTCATATCAAATTTTAATCGTTGAAGTGCTGTGTG
>JAULCD010591119.1:0-13381 GCA_032361085.1 Calliostoma canaliculatum
TGAAACTTCCTGCAACTTAACCCTTACCGTGCCGCTCACGGAAATATCCGGGTCAGGCTACTAGCCTGACCCGGATATTTCCGTTAGCCGCACGGTAAGGGTTAAAAAGATGGTATGGCCATTGTTCAAAAGATAAAGGCAGACAAGAAGACACTCCAAGCTATAGCCGACAGTATTTTTGTGCATATCTTGCATGAAGGTGAGAAGAGTGAACGCATTGATGTTTTTAATGTTTATAGGGACGTGTCCATCAAAAATGCAGAAAGACACTTACAAAGTACAACTATGGGTATGCAGTACAAGAGCTTCACAGCTTCATATAAGACAGTGGAGAAAATTTCTCTCCAGTTGACCTAACAAGAGAAATTAGATTCATTTCTTCATTGCTGAATGGAAAAAGGCAAAGTAGACTTCTCAAATAGCTCAGAAAGATTTTTTTCAACACTGAGATCGCTTTGAGCAACGGGGCCCGAATGACTATTTGAGATCATGAGGCTGATCTTCCAGATTTCACTTCAAGTGGCTGCCTCACTAAGAATCAAGATGGGAGCATTGAGTACACTGAGTACAACCTAGGTCCAGATGTTCATAGTGAAGGTGGGCAAATGTCTTTTAAAAGAGTTACAGGAAACGAGAACCATCCTAAACGCTATGAAGAAGTACAGCCATTTAGAATAGAAGTTTCTGGAGACAATAGACAGAAAAAGACACATTTTCTTAGTGCCATCACATATTTGTAATATAATTCCTTAAAACACCCTGTTTTCCAATTAGTAAAATTGTGTACATATATGTACTATGAACACATTACAATATGTAATGTGTTATTATATATAATGTACCTTTTCACAAGTCTCCCACAAACAAATTTTATTGTTTCTTTTTTAAATATGCCTGAAAGCCGTTTGATATTGTCAGACTTCATTTCCAGTATCAGCCTCACTAAGAATCAAGATGGGAGCATTGACTACAACCTAGGTCCAGATGTTCAAATCTTTTCATTTTCTCTTCTAAGTTCTGTACGAGCTATACAGTAATACAGGTAAGTTTTTATGAAAGAAAATTGTTTTAAAGAAAATCATCAACCGAACATCTTTTCATAAAATTATCGTAGTAATTCATTGACTTACGACTTCCGTAATGCAGAGATTGCTTTGGAACCGGTGCCATTCGGCACCGGTTCCAAAACAATCTCTGCACTACCACATTCATAAGCCTATGATAAGAAACAACTCCACAGAACACTGGTTCAAAAATCCTAATCATTTCAACACTGAGAATGAATGAGGTTCGAGATGGTCGCGACTTTTCATCACAAATTTAAAACTTTTTTTAGGGTTTCATAGTTATAACCCACAGGTCAATTTTAAAAATATTTTTTTAAATTAAAAAAAGTGACTTTATCTACGAGTATACGATATATAAATGGTCTCTGAAACCAAATTAAAGTTAAAATTTAATTGTTTCTACATTAGAGATCTATGACGAAAATAATTTTTATTTTACTGTTACGAGCTGCTTGTGAGTTATAACTGATTATTAGTATGCAGTTTGACAAGTAGAGTTAACCTCCCTTTGCTAACAGCTTTTAGGTAAACATGTACTGTACATAATCGAACGTTCTCTTGGATACAGGGGCGCGTTGCAGAAGCTCGGCGCTTGGCGGCGCTTTACTCTGCAACAGTTCGCTTTGCGCATCGCTGAGACAGCGCCAGTCAGCAGTCGTCAGCGGCAAGGAATTCTAGTGCTTTAAACAATGTTTTATTATACCCCATACACTGTATAGTTGAGTTAGTTGATTTGAAAATAACCCAATTTTAAGATTATATGCTTTTTGTTTATACTATGTTTATGCTATACACTTTAAAATAAATTTCCCCCTCAAGATATTAAGAACTAACAGCTTGCAATCGGATTTAAACTTTTGTAACAAAAATTGCAATGGTATGTTTTAGATGCAGAGTGGAACAGCATGTCAACCAGACTTTTACTGAAACTCTACAGGGAGTACAAAGATTGCTTTTCCAGGCCCGAGAGGTAAAAAAATTCTGTATGGAAGGAAATTGCCTGCAGGATGCAGGATATTGGCTACGCAATGACAGGCGACATGTGTGACAAAAAGTTTCGCAACATGAAGGGGACCACCAGGGATATCAGAGACAGGATGAAAAAGTCGGGCAATGGGCGTGTAAGTGGTTGGCCCTATTATGAGCTGATGAAGGACATTTTGGATTCAGATCCATCATTTTCCCCGAAAAGTCATGTGAGTACCCTGCCTTCCAGTCCCCAGGACACACAGGAGACGCCGTCTGATAGATTACCAGTGCTATAAGCCATATCACCAGAACCAACATCAAAATTGGAATCTACCGCAACGCCGCCTTCTCCAGTTCCATGTACGCCTACAGTCAGTGCTGCTACTACGCCCAGTCGCGTTACCCCATCCCGTAAGAGGAAAAGGAGCGGGCCATTGCAGGAAGCACCAACTTGGTTCCTTACATGGTCAGAGAAGGAAAACGAAACAGCTGAGCGTAGGTTTTAGCAGCTTAAGGAAAAACAAGATCAATCAAATGACATTCAAAGAGAACGAAACCAACTTTTGCAGGACTTGGGAGCTTTATTGCGATTTTATGCTGATGATTTGTTTTCAATGCATGGTTAATTTAAAGTTTTGATTTAACATTTTGGAATGTGAAAGCATTTCTTCTGCAGATGTTTTATGTGTTACGTTTGTTTTTAACCCTTCTTTTCTTTTAATGTGCATACCTGAATAAACCTGGATCATGGGTAGCTGATAGATTGGATGCTCGTTCTGAATGTAAGATATACAATTTTAATTTTATAAGTCATGTTATTTTTAATATTAAAAAATAAACATACGAAATGGCCCGCTCCCGCGAATGTGATTTGAATTATTGGTCAATTAGGAAAATCTCATTATTTCAAATCAAACATTTTACTTTTAGACGAGTGCTTTGTTGATTTAATTATGAATTGAAATTTAGAAGTTGCAGTTTTCACCATTTGCTTTGAGGCCTCTGCATGTTTATGTGATACTAATTCAATGTCTGAATGGTTAAATTACTTTTATTCATCATATTTTTAGTTGTGTCACAAAGTTATGTATGGGTTAACATTTAAATGCTGCAAATGTTTAAAATTTATCACAATAAATACAAATCATTGAAATGGTATAGTCCTTATAACCACCATTTGGACACAATTTTTTTCAAATATAACTTGTTGGATGGCTGAGTTTTTATTATTGCATATTGCTGCCTGTCAACTGTCTGTTATCTTGCCCCAAAAATATCCAAGATATATGAGTCATTCTCAGAAAATGTCACTTTTTCTGTCCTTGGTCTATATTTAGTCTAAATATAGTGTAATTAAAAATATAACTTGCTTGAATTATGCAGTATTATGTAACTCCTTATTGGACATTAAATTTGATGATTTTAGTTAAGTCATATTGTCTGAGTGATTATATGTATGCGCAAAAAACACCTTTTTTGTCTGTCCCTGTGCACGCTTCCTCATCTTTGCATGAGAAAAACACAAGTATTTTTGACAAAATTAATTATTTTTTAATGGTTAATTACACACACCAGTCTCATCTTCAAGAATATTCATCACATGTAATTCTTAATTGCTTATTTTCCATAAAAAAAATTACATTTTGTGTTGTCCCCACCATTTAGTGTCTTTCCCGTAACGGTTAAGAACAATATGAAGTAATGAGTTATCCCCTCTGCCTAAGAAAAAAGACTTCCTGTCATGCTCATTAACCTCTTCCTGTCACAAGTGGTGACATGTGCTCTCAAGCATCAGATGACAGCTAACTTCAAAATTTGACATTGAAGGTAAGAATTATGCAAGTTCACTTAATAAATGTCTTTCCCATAACATCATTTTCTCTTAGAATGTGTATAAGTTGATATATAAACTTTTACATACTTATTCAAAATCAAGATAGGAAGAATGAGTGATCATCCAATTCTTCAGAAGGGACCATTAATTGAGTTTAAAATGGATTCTGCTCCTTGTTTGTCTTTCCCGTAACAGTCTTTCCTGTAACAGACCTTTTGTTACAGTAAAGACACATTTTGTTACGGTAAAGACATTTAGCTGCCTAATTTGTCATAAAACTCAAGTGAACATATTTAATTTTGTTGCAATGGCATAACTGAGTCTTTTACTTTCACAAAATTAAATATGTTGGTTTATGTTTTTATTTGTTTGAACACAAATTGTTATGTTTGAATATTTAAGATTAATTGTTACAGTAAAGACACATTTTGTTACGGTAAAAGACATTCTGCTGCCAGCAATATGAAAAAATCAAACCAATTTCAATTCTTTTTTATTTCAAGTAGTGACAATGAATTCTATTTTTCTTAGCTTTCATTTGTGTAGGGATATGTTTGTATTTGTTTCACACTTATTATTGTATTGCAATTGTAAACACATTTTGTTACAGTAAAGACATATTTTGTTACTGTAAAAGACATTTTGCTGCAGAATCTATGAAAAATATCAAACAAATTCATTGGCTTTGCTCTTTCCAATAATAACGTTGATATATTTTTGTTTCATCTTGTCTTTAAGTAAATCTATGTTTGTATTTATTTTATACATATCCTTACACTACACTTTTTTAGTTTAAGTGTTACGGTAAAGACACATTTTGTTATGGTAAAGACATTTTGTTGCCTAATTTGTGATAGAAAATTAGCACATTTATTCTGTTACTTTTCCCAGTAGTAGCACTGTATCTATTTTCATAGGTTTTCTATTTGTAAATTCAAATTTACGTCTGTTTTTACACAATTTCTTACAGTGGAAGTTAACATTTAACTGTTACAGTAAAGACACATACGGTTACAGGAGAGACAATTTTAAACTTATATATCAAAATTTTATTATATATATTAACAATGAGAAAGTTTGAAGTAATGTACACTTATACCCTGTACTGATAAAGGAATTCTTGTAAATGTTTATGTCTCAAGTTAAATATCAATCTGTTTATTTTTTAAAGCTAACAAGTGAATGAATGTGTTACGGGAAAGACAGTTTACATCAAAGTCATAGTGTTTGAACATTTTATATCTTTTGCTAATACCAGGTTAATAATATAAAACAGTTATGTATATAACATTTTTGAACTGTTAAAAGACCTAATATATATTGATTTCATGGGAAAGACCAACCTTATTGTAGATGTTATATTGAGTAACGTAATAGTCACAAATATCCTAACAATGCAATTGTGCTAAACTAATCAAGAGGAACTGAATGTGGATTTTGGTAAAAATGCAATTTAGTATGAAATGTATTGATATCTTCATATCATTTTCTTACTTCACCTTTACTTTTCAGAATCACAATGGCTATGACTAATGCTGAACGCCAACGAAAATTTAGAAAAAACCGAGACATAGATCTGCAACGTAGACATGATTACTTAGAGGAAGAGAAAGAACGATATAAGAAAGCAAAACAAACTGGAAAGAAAGTATCTACCAGAAGCTTGACAGAAAGAGAAAAGCGAAGCTTAAGAAAAAAATGGAAACAGAACAAAGCAAAGTTAAGAGCAAAGAAAAAAGTTATTCATGATCTTACTCCACCAACTTCGCCAGAAATCCCAAGACAAGATTCAAGACAAAGAGCTCAATACAGGAGACAGATGCAAAGGGACAAAGCGAAAGTTTATCGTGATAACAAAGGACTTCGTCTTCAGTTGGAAACAGAAAAAAAACGAGTTGACATGTTTAAAAAGCGGTGGCAAAGACAGCTTTCAAAAAGTAGTGTAGACAGTCCGCGAACCAAAACAAAGAAACTGATAAGAAACATCTCCAAGAAAACTGTCCAAAGAACCTTACTGTTCCACACAGCTCTTTTAGATCAAATGAAAACCTGGTATAAACAAAAAAGAAAGACCAAAGACAAAAATGACATTGCTGCTATGCTGTCTGGATCAATTATAAGAAAATATAGGTTCAAAACAGAGGCATGGTATGCATGTGGAATTGAAGCTCGAAAGCAACTTGGGACCAAGCATACTGAATGTACAGAACGTACAGCTCTATCTCTAAGACAGTATACAAACATCAAGAAGTTTTATGAAAGGGATGACATTTCAAGGCTTATGACAGGTACAAAAAGAACTGTAACATTCAAGAAAGAGAAGAAACAAAAGCGAATCCTACAAGACACTTTGAAACACATCTTCATGAAATACCGCTCAGAAGGGAACGATGATATCAGTTTGTCAACCTTCTGCAAATTGCGTCCTTTTTGGGTGGTATTTCCTAACCCTAGTGATCGAAACACTTGCCTCTGCAAGACGTGTGAAAACACCCAGTTTATGGTGTCTGCTCTCAAGACTGCTCGAGCAATCAAAAGTGACTCCCTAGATACAATGATTTCAGAACTGGTATGCAATTCAGCATCTTTAAAATGCATGTACAGTGACTGCCAGAGATGCCGGTCCAATCGCATTCTCTTTGACCAGAAAACAAAAGATGACACATCACAATGGATGCAGTGGCGACTAAAAACTGAAAAAAGAACGATGAAGGTGAAGAATAAGGAAATTACAAAAGACATACATTTCACTGTAAAAGAAGCTCAATCTGGCTCTGTATGTGACCTCATTGACAGGCTCGAAAAAGAAATGGAAAGATACAAAAGACATAGCTACAACATCAAGCACCAATTCAACTACTACAAGGAGAAAAAGGAAAACCTGAGGGACAATGAATGTCTACTTCATGTAGACTTCTCTGAAAATTATGTCTGCAAAATGACTAACGAGATCCAAAGCATGCACTTTGGCGCATCTAAAAAACAACTTTCTCTTCACACTGGTGTATATTATTGTGGAGGTTCCACAGAACCTCATACATTTTGCACAGTGTCCGAGAACTTGTTACATGGTCCTGGAGCAATATGGGCTCACTTAAATCCAATTTTACAGAAGGTAACAGAAGATCATCCAGAGGTAGACAGCATTGAAATTTTTAGTGATGGCCCCACTGCGCAATACCGACAAAAAGGTAACTTTCATCTACTAACTTCAAAGCCTCTACAGTTTGGATTCAAAACTGTGGTGTGGAACTATTTCGAGGCTGGCCACGGGAAAGGAATCCCAGATGCTGTTGGTGGCGCTGTCAAAAGGAATGCTGACAGGCATGTGACATATGGCAAAGACATCACATCAGCAGAAGATTTTTTGGAAATAATGAAAGATAGTACAATTTACACTGTAATTGTGCCCAATGATATAATTACTGAAGAAGTAAATAACATCACAGCCATCACTCTCAAAACTGTAAAAGGAACACTCAAACTCCACCAGGTCTATGCTGTTTCAAATGGTGTAATTGCTTACAGAAATGTCAGCTGTGTCTGTCAGCGGCCAAATGAATGTTTAGGGCACAAGCTTGAGGTAGCCACATTGACAGGTAATTCGAAAGAGATGAAAGCAACTCCTACAAAGGCAAGATCAGAAAAGGCACCACCTGTAAAGCGCAGAAGGACAAATGACAAAATAGAAAAGCAGGCAAAGGAGACAGGTGTAGAAAATGAACTAAAAAAACACAAACGAAACACAACCACAGTGGATAAGCAAACTGAATCCAAGAGAAAAGAAGATAACACTTTTGAGGAAGATCAACATTTGGAGGGTACTTTTGAATTATATTTGCAGGACATTAAGAAATGCAAGTCCATACATCAACTGAAAAAGAAATGCAATGAAATTGCAAACAATTTGGGTCAACTCAAACCAGTAGCACAACCTGTCACATTTTCTACTCATGGTTTAGAGGTTGATTTAGATGCTCTTGATACCTATCCATGTGATGTCCCAGATAAAAGAACACTCTATCCCTGTGTTGTGATGGCTGATGGAAACTGCCTACCATCATGTGGAAGTGTACACGCATTTGGAACCATTTACAGAACAGCTGAAATGAGAGTAAGGATACTATGTGAACTGATTGTTCATGAGGAAAGATACTTAGACAATGATTACCTGTCACGAGGCTTGAATTTAACTGATGGAAAGAAGCAAAACTTGCCATACATTTATGCACAGTACTCGGACATGTTTATTGCAGGCAGCCACCTTACAGACAGAATAGTTCAAAATATTTTCCGTCTTGAAACACTCAAGATCCGACAAAACAAAAGTTTCATGGGCATCTGGCAAATTCATGCCTTATCAAGTGTGTTAAACACACCTGTGTTTTCTGTGTATCCAAAACTTGGTTCTCCATGTGTACGCCATGACTTACATCGACTAATCATGCCTGAGGTTGAAGCAAGATCTGGGGACGTGCCAATTTATATACTTTGGACTAGTACAAGAAAAGACATGACTAATCAAAATTGGTTGCCTAACCATTTTGTTCCTGTTCTGCCAACAAAGTCAAACGCTGAAACTGAAGTGGATATGGTTGTAAATATGAACAAAGATACTACGGTTGAAAATAAAGTGACAGAGGTTAAAAGGAAACAGTTTGATATGACAGTGAAGACTGGGGACGAGGTTGAAATGATCGAACATGAAGTGGAAACAGTTAAGGATGTGCTGAAGAAGACTTGGGATGAGGTCAAAATGGACTCTCATGATGTGGATGTGATAGGGGATGCAATAGAAATGACTGAAGTCGAGGTGGAAACAGTAAACGGTGCAAAAGAAAATACTGTAGTTGTGGTGGAAAAGGTAGAGGATGCAACAGAAAAGACTGAAGTTGAGGTGGAAAAGATAGAAGGTGCAACAAAAAAGACTGAAGTTGAGGTGAACAAAGTAGAAGGTGCAACAGAAAAGACTGGAGTCAAGGTGGAAAAGGTAGAAGGTGCAACAAAAAAGATTGAAGTTGAGGTGGAAAAGTTAGAAGGTGCAACAGAAAAGATTGAAGTTGAGGTGAGAAAGGTAGAAGGTTCAACAGAAAAGATTGAAGTTGAGGTGGAAGAGGTAGGAGGTTCACCAGCAAAGACTGAAGTTGAGGTGGAAAAGATTGAAGGTGCAACAGCAAAGACTGAAGTTGGGGTGGAAAAGGTAGAAGGTGCAACAGCAAAGACTGAAGTTAAGGCAGGAAAGGTAGATGGTACACTAGAAAAGGCTGGAGATGAGGTCGTGAAGATAAAAACGAAAGAGAAAGCTAACAATGAAGTCGAAACCAAGGATGAGGCTGAAAGAACCAATGCTTTAATATGGGATGTGGATGAACTGCCGATGCTAACACAAAGCAAAGAGAAAGTTGAGAATGAGCTTGTGTTTAAGAATAAGGAAGAGAAAAGAGAAGATACACTGGTAAAGACTACGATTGATATGAAGAAGAATGAAGGGGAAAAGACAATGATTATTAAAAAGGTTGATAATAAACTGGGGAAAGCTGAAGGTGAAGAAGTGGAAACCAGTTCTGCGTTTGATGGAATTGTCTATGGTGCCCATAGCTACAACAAAGAAACTAAAGCTGAACAAGCACTGAAAGAAAGCAATGAAGATGGTTGCAGATCCAACTTTTCTGATGAAAAAGGTTGCATGGGATTTGTTCCAGAACCATTAAAATGTGTCAACAAATTTGTTGTCATTAATTATAATGGTACACCATTTCCAGGTTTTGTGGAGGATGCTCATGAAAGTGATGTGTATGTTGAGTGCATGCATCGAGTTGGCAAAAGAGGACGTAATGACTTTTACTGGCCCAAGAAATTAAAAGACAAAGCTTGGTATGACCATGATGATGTCATTGCTGTCATGCCCCAACCAAAACGAATTGAGGGAACATCTCATTTTGAGGTTGATCAACATATTTGGCAAGCTGTTGTAATGCATTGTAACACCAAGAGAGATTGAATAACATGACTTTGTGCACGTAACACTGTCACAGTGTTAATATGATAGGTGTTACACTGACAACAACACAGCACAAAGCGCACATTGTCAACAGTTATTTTTACTCAAGTTGTTCAGTTAGAAATTGTTGATCATTATATGCCAAAGGTTAATACTCTTCATATTTGGAGTCTAAATTTAGCTAGTTTGTAGTTTCAAGTTTCTAGTTAATGGTTACCAAGTTTCTGGTTTATGCATGGTTGCTACATGTATTTGTGTTATGAAATATGTTAGAAAGTATGAGCCATACACCTTCCGTCCATATGAAGTTGACCACTGTGTAAACTTTACATTATGTCTTTTATGTAACCATGTGGTAACAAGTATATTGCTTTTCTAGTTCGTTCCGACTAAACCATCTAAATAGAGGATTTTCCTGTTATCAAATTTATGTTAACATGTTTTAAAGCAGACTGTAATATTAGACAGTGCAAGACATGTGAATAATTTTTGCCCTGTGTAGTTCATGTTGTCTTGAAAAGTTCTTTAAATACTGTAACATCGTAAGGTCTCTCCTACAACCAAGTTTTGGTACATCAGTTAGACTCTTCAGAAGGCATATACAGATGAGAACTACATCTGTCCATGCACAATTATTGTTTGCTAATTTCAGAGAGGAAACATTTGACTAATAAGAACTTATGAGGTAAAAATATGAGCATTCATTTTTTCCTGTAACAAAATGTGTCTTTCCCGTAACACTTATCTTTTATTAGAATTGGTAATCATGTTCGCAATGTATGGAAACATTTGTTTAATGGCCACTGCTTGACAAGTGCATATTTTTAGTTACATCACAAACATAACAAATAGATGTAAAAGTATAGTCGATATCTTTGCATTGTCTTGCAAACGTCTTTACTGTAACGTTCTAAAGTCTTTCCTGTAACAGAGTTTCTTAAGTTTAGGATTAAACTTTAAAAAAAATATATATACACATACCAGACAGATAAGATAGATCTCGCTATGAAAATATACATTATCCCTAATTCCAAAGATAAAGCTGTTACCTCTTATGATATTTATTATAAAAATATTTTATTTACTTCTTTCCTGTAACGCAACTGTGTCTTTACCGTAACAAATTTTGTGTATTTTCAATCATAGTGATATTTACAATATATGATTTAATTTGAAAGTTTATTTTTTAATGTTGTGATTGTTTGCTTGCAATGTTTGTTGACACATACCCTAGTCATGTTTGGGATTTTTTGTACTTTGAGATTATGTTGTGTGAGAATTGTCTTTCCCGTAACAAATTCTGTCTTTCCTGTGACATGCAAGTCTTTCCCGTAACACAACCATTTATAACAAATATAAGTATTTAGACTTGTGTCATTGTCAATGTAATCATACAATCAATTGAGTTTTAACTTCCTGTGTAAATTGTTAAATGTAGTGGCATATTAAAACCATTGCATTCTTAACATTACTCCTATAAGAGTGACTCAGTTTAATTGTTTTGACACCATACACATATGGGTAATTTGAGGTATAACTAATGGTTATTAAATAGAACTAACAACATTAAGATAGAATACCTAACAAGGCACATATGTAGAGATGCATTTTATTTTTAAAAGACAATTGATTTTTAAAAAAAATACAAATATTATCGTTACGGGAAAGACATTCAACTGTCAAGTGCCAGAGAAAAATATTACATAATATTTTTCACAATCATAATTAAGATTGGATTTTATCGTTTTTCAATGGTTTAAAACCCTGTATTTCCATTTGCATTAATAAAATACTCAATTTTCAGTGGCTGTTTTGTCTTTCTTAGAACATCCAAAAAGTGACATTTTCTGAGAACCACTCTTATAAAATGTTAGTAGTATTGATTTATTACAGTCAAATAGTAAAAATTTACAGTAAATAGTAGTATCTGCCTGTGGCATAAGCAGCAGTGGTATTAGTCTAAAAGTTACTTCTTTTGTGTGTATGCATGTGTTTTTGTTTTGTTTTTTTTTAAATTAGCCTTTCCAATACAATTCGTAAACCATGTTATTTTTATATAAAGCCTGAAAGTAATCGATACATGGATCTAGTCTTGCAGTGATTTTACAAAATTAACGAGTGTAGCTGTTTCCGCTCTTTAAAGAGGTTTATGAATTGTTAAATTTACAAATCAATCATGATTTTTTTTAAATGCTTGAGAAAACATCATTTCTGGAAGATAAGTACAGCAATGTCTCTATTATGATGTGGGATTTCTAAAAACTATATCAAACATTTTTTTTTACTTTTTACGTGGGAATCTCAAGACATACATTTTATAATCAGTTTACTTGTATGATGAATCAAAATTTAAATTTATAACCTTTGAAAATCAATATGTGAATGTAATTATTTCAGTTGAAAGGAACACGTGGTGCACATTTTCATCATGTTTTGGCATTCTTGAACCACACATTTGTGATTTTCAAGTGTTCAAATCGATATTGAATTATGGTCGATAAACTTACTACACGACTATTTTAAACGTATAAATGACGAAACGAAATACACATAAACACTATTATTACATTATTAACGTCTGAGTCAAATCTACCATTGAAAGAAAATAATGACTCGCTTTCAGGGTAAAACGGACATTTCCTTTGCTGTACCATGCAAGCACACATTGCGACCTGTGACCCATGACCCTTGACCTAAAATACTAGCTGTCATGGCGGACGTGGACTCGGAGTTGGAAAGTCTGGTGAGAATCGATGTTGTTTTTTCGTTATTCAGTGTTTACACGTGCTCCACACTTTATACGCGGACAGGGCAGTTATAAGTGCGGGTATCTGGGGTCCAGAAAGAAAAGATGTTCAACGAAAAATCAATGACAAAGCAAAAAAAATTGAATGATTTCGGAGACTGCCACTACCTGTCACAAAAATCGCAGCCTTGAGATAGAAGTTTATTACGTGCTAGCCACCTGGCGTTATGCGTCTGTGAAATTATTGAATTAATAACAAGCTGTGGTTGAATTGACTTTCGTATCTTAATCAATTTAATCTTTAGGTTTCTCACATATCATGTTTCATCGACGCTATGATTGCGAGCTCTACACGAAGTGATCAAGATATTTTATTTCTTTTGACATCTCTAAGCAACACAGATGCTATTTATTTCTGATCACGAAACAAGTCTTCAAGTTGCCAGTTCAGGGAATATCAACTGTCATAGTATATCATTGACAGAACTCATTTATTCTATTTATAAGATTATTAGATCTGGCTAAAATTGATTTTCTTTTAAGGAACATGTCATGAGTGTATCGTTAGAGGAGGGTGGGGGTGAAGAAATGAGGGAGGGGTTAATTTAGGTAGTTAGTTGATGTGTAGTACTCTCATACAGGGATTTACCTCGACGTATAAATTTAGAAGTCCCTGGGACATGTAACTTAGAATTTAAGGGGTCCCACTCTGACATGGTTCTTTGAGGTATTTTCAGGGCCCCGTTTCTCAAAGCGATCTTAGA
>JAULCD010591230.1:0-13381 GCA_032361085.1 Calliostoma canaliculatum
GTTTTGCAGTGGAGCCGTTTTCGCTGGCACCCTGACAGAACATCTTTTATGCTTTATACATTTAAATAACTCGGTTAAAAATACTCATCTTCGGAATACCGATAACAAACAGTATTTTTCAACTTCTCACCTTCTCACCTAATTAACAACATTTTATATTATGCCATTTTATGACATGACAATATGACTGTACTGCGAGAATGAGAATCTACCATATTTATAACACAGCCCCCACCCATCCTATAAAGGTGACCCGTATGCCTATGGTACAAAACAAACTTTTGTGAGAAATGCCTGTGAAGTGCAAATCCAGAAATATAACTTAAAAAAATTACTTATGTGTTTACATTTTCAGATTCAGTTCTAGACTTTGACGGACATGAAGAAAACAGACCAGTGTTTTGTAAGCTGAGACATCCCAAATCAGGTATGTTCATGCAATGAACTCGGGAAGTTGCCAAAGTAAAACTAAATGATGAGTTTTTAATGACAGGAATATTGCAATGGTGATACATGTAGTTATCACATATTTTTATTTGATTTCCAACTTTAATTTTAATGACACTGTTTTTAAACAATTCATTTGACTGATAAACCTACATTTGATTTCAGTTTGCAAAGTCACTCGCAAATAAACTGTTAAAAATCTATCCTGTTGAAGTTTGTTGGAGAACTTTTTTTTTAAACAAGTTACCATTGAATAAATTTTCAGTAGCACAAGGTGATGATGATAGTTTTAACTCCTACAATAGCACAAGGTGACTCCTACAAAAGTAAATTAAGTTGTTATTTGTTTTAGTGACTTCTGAAACTTTCCTGAACGCAGATTTAACAGGAGTCTGTATTTGTTTAATATTGAGACTTAATTTATGACAGGGGATTATCTGTAGGTTGCTAAAAGTTTCTATCTGTTTTAACAATCATTAATCTCAAGAATTAGGTTGACAAAAATGACCAAGACTTGACTTCCATGTTTGTTTATTGACAGATTCAACGACTCTTTTCCTATTTTCGAATGATGGTCGAGATGTATTCGAGGTGACAAAGTACAAAGAAGAGTTCCGATCGTGGTTCATTGACAGCGAGGTTCAACAAGGTATCATCACCTCTTCCTGGGTTGTTTGAGTGGGATTTAGCAGTTTTGAATGATAATAAACGTAGATTCACATGCTTGATACGGTGTAAGAATCATTAGTCATGATGTCATTGTACACTCACTGTGATTTCACAATATTCATGATGTCATTCAAAAGAGTGTTTTATTCTCGCTCTAGGAATGTTTATGTTTTCAGAGTTTCGTAGATTATAATTATTGCTTGAGCCAATGGTTTCAGGTACTAAATCTTTAAGATACACGGGTGCCTTATCATGATATATATTGTGAAATAGACTAAGTTTTCTTTTTTTTCGACGTTCAGCTAGTGTTTCTAATCCTGTTTCATAATATAAAGACTGACGAGATGCATATTTAGGAAGGCCTGTGATTATTCTTGCTGCTTCAATTTGAAGATTTTCTAACTGTGAACTTTGCTCATTTCCACATCCATCCCAAACTTCACTGGCATACTCGAAAATTGGTCGAATAAATACTGTATAAATTTGTAATAGTGTTTGTCTATTTAATAAATATTTAAGTTTTCTCATTGAAGAAATCATTTTAGATGTTTTAGAAACAATACTTGAAATATGGCATGACCATTTACCATCTGATGAAAACGTTATTCCCAAATGTTTATGACTGTTTGTTATTTCAATATTCTTTTTATCCAAAGTCAAGTTAATAGATTGAAGATCCTTTTTTAAGGAGAATATGATAGCCTCAGTTTTATTAGGATTATAGGTAATGAGCCATTGCTTCGCCCAATTGCTTAGACGTGTTAAGCTGGAATTCATAGAAGTTTCAATAATCTTAAGATCATGTGACGCTTTACCCAACGAAGTATCGTCAGCAAAGAGTCTCGTTAAACATTGTAAATCATCTGCTATATCATTTACGTAAACTATGAATAGAAATGGACCTAACACTGATCCCTGAGGCACGCCCGCTTTCAGAAGCATAGATTTAGAACAAGCTCCATTTACAAAGACCTTCTGATATCGACTTGAAATATAGTTACATAACCACTTTAACATTCTTCCTTTAATGCCATACATTTCTAATTTATACACAAGCCCTCTATGCCATACACGGTCAAAAGCCTTAGATACATCACAAAACACCATGCAGTAATTTTCCTTGCCATCTAGTGCTTGGCAGATTTGATGATATATTTCAATTAATTGATGGACAGTTGAGTGACCGGCTTGGAAACCTGCTTGGTATTTGTACAATAGTTTGTTTTCATTAAAATAATTCGACAGGTGCTTTAAAACAACTCTTTCAAATAGTTTGCCTAAGCAACTAATCAAAGAAATAGGTCTGTAATTTGATACCATAGTATTATCACCTTTCTTAAATAAAGGCATAATATGAGCTAATTTCCATTCAGATGGATAAATGCCTTTTTGGAGTGAAAAATTAAAAAGTAAACATAAAACAATACTTATCGAAGAAACAGTCTTCTTTAAAAGCTTGTGACTTATTCTGTCAGGGCCAGTGGCTTTATTAAGAGGTAAACATTTAATGATATCAGATATTTCCGTATGTGTAACAGTAATACTTTCTAATGTTGAATATGTGCGTTTTTTAAAGTTAGGTAAGATTATACCTTTATCATTTACATCCGAAATTGAAGCAAAGTAATTATTTAACTTTTCTGCCTTATCAAAGTCTGTGAAAATAGATGGATCATCATCACCTAGATCAGATTTAAGAGAGGGAATACATGTAGCTGTTCCAGAGTTTTTCATAATGTAGCGCAACATTTTCCAATATGATGATTTATTTTCTGAATGTAGTTCAGTAATAAAGTTGTCAAGATTTCAATAAAAAAATTCTTTTGCATGATATTTCATATTGTTAACTTTATTTCGTTGTTTTTTAAACAACAATATATCTTTGATAGCCTTACTTTTCTGTGCTTTATTTCTCAACCTGTTGCGTTTCCTGGATTCCCTCCTTAATTCTGAGTCATACCATGGTTTATCATTTGGACTTATTGTTACCGTTTTTGATGGAATACATGCCTTGACATACTTAGTAAATACTTCGTAAAAATGTTTACTAGCATCATCAACGTTTACACTATTATGAAAAATATGCAGCAAATCGGTTTCATTTAAAAGTCTATTTAACTTTTCATAATCTCCCATTTTATAACACCACACCTCACGCTTGTAAGAAATATTTGCATTTATAGATACATAAGTACCTTTATGGTCTGATATATTTTGATCAAAACTTAGAACTCCGCTATCACTGACAGCTACATCATCGCTGATGATTATCGGATCTAAAAGTGTACTGGAGCGTTGTGTTACTCTTGTTGGTTCCGTGATAATATTTTTTAAATGTTTTCTTTCAATAAGTTCAGAAATATTAAGTTTTCGTTTTGATAACAGATTTTCATTAATATCACCAACAATTGTAATTTTACTTGATTTATTAAATGCATTCTCAATACTAAGATCCAAACGTTCCCAGAATTGACCGGCATTGTATTCTGGCCTATATACGATACACAGTAATAGTGGTTTTTGATGAAGAAATATCTTAATCCAAAGTTTCATCATAACTATTCTCCAGTTCATTTATCCGTGTAAAAGCTAGTGTCTTATTTACATATACCATGATTCCTCCACCAAAACAATTACGATCTTTCCGAACTGGTTCATGAAAGTTGTCCCAAATTAAATCACAATTTTGAACATATTCGTCTAAATGTGTCTTAGTAAAACATATTATGTCATATTCAGATAAAACTTCACTCAAATAGCTTAACTTGTTTCTCACACTTCTCGTGTTCAAATGAAAAATAGTAATTGAATGATCGGTGTCACAGTTCGGTGGGCCTGGGTTTGATTCAACGTCTCCAGCAAGCTGGAGTAACAAAAGAAGAATCAACACCACATTACAATTACATAACTGAGATTGAAAAATGCATAGAGTTACAAATACAGTGGACGCTTTGCATTCAGTAAGAAACAAATGAAACATAAGTCTCAGTTCTCTCGTTGTTTGCACAGAAAAGAAATTAAAACCTTGCTTTATCAGAAAAGCATTATAACAATGACCACGATGTTTACTGCCAATAATACATGCGAAATTCCCTATAGCCACACGATGCTGCATTACATCATTACCCATAAGGCAAATTTGTCAAATTAACTACTTTTATTTTTGTGTGGCCAGCTATTAGGGAATTATAACATAGACTAGATACAAATATGACAATCTCAAGAACACAATACATGGATATAACTGACAATGCAGATTGTATTTGTGATAGTACATTGATTAAGACATTACACTTGCTTGTTAGTGCATACATAAACATTGATAGACATTGGTGAGATACGTAGAAATTGGAATTAAGAAAGGACTCTTTTAAGATAGACATGGTAAGTATATATACAAGAAAGTAACATTGTGCTATAAACATCGAAGGTTCAGACTAGACTCGATCTTGTGTGGATGATAGTTACAATATTGTAAACATACTTACATATACTTTCAGGAATAAAGCACAATGATCCCGAATGAAAACACTGAACAAGTTAAAAATATTTATTCAGATCCTTGTAACTCTGAACTACTTTCACTTGTCCTTCTTTCTGACCCATTTTATGTTCTCTGATATGAATTCTTCCATCATATGTCCACGTGGAGTCGATCTTGTGAGTCTTCCGGAGATCACGGGTTGCCTTGAAGAGTTTGCTTCTTAACTGGGTCAAATCCTCATTGATGAACACTGTCGATCTTGTGTGACGTAGACTTTTCCTGTTGGACATGACCTTGTTTCTGTCCCAGTAGCTCACAAATTTAACTAGTATCTGTCTCTTTTGGCCCTGTGATTTTCTCCCGACTCTGTGACATCTGTCTATGTCTGTCACGCTAAGGTTAGGATGAACTTCCGTCAGTACCTCCATTACTTCGTCCTCTACATTTTCACCTGTTTTTTCCTGGACTCCGCTGATTCTGATGGAGTTACGTCGGCTATATTGTTCCAGGTCGTCGGTCTTTACCTCCACTTGATGTCGAAGATCATCAATCTCACGCTTTCAGGGAGCCACAATATCACTTATCATGCCGAACATAACATGTTTTGCCACATCCATAAAAGATTCCTTGAACTTATTCTGTAGTTCTGGCATCATCATAACATTAGATAGTTTCATGGTGAGCACATCCATCGAGGCTTCATTCATGTAGTTAAACACTGACGACAGGAATGACGTATCTGCTGTGTTTCTTAGTGTCGTCGTCGTGGCGGTTGCAGAGCTTCTTGAGATACTTCTTGTGGTCGATCTGGTGAGACTTGAAATTACGGAGATTTGTTGCTCGGGGTAGAAGAGCTTGTCCCAAAAGAAAACGAGTATGTTCCAGGTAGGATTGTTGACTGGACCAGGGGTTTAGTCGACTTTGGAGGGAGTGAATCCAGTGGGGGGGCAGATGGCTTTCGCTTTTCACTGGCTGATCTTGAACCGCGTCTATCTTGTACTGCCTTTCTTCCTTTGTCTCATGTTGACATTTTTGTTTTCGTCAAACTTCGGTACAAGTGAGAACTATGTTTTCGATATACTTCTCCTAGTAAAGTACTTATCAATTACAAATCATTTACGAAGCATGATTTGCATTAATGAGGCATTTACATGTGAAAATACACACAAAACTACGGAGCGATCTTATGCGTGACTTATAACTTCCGCCATCTTGGATTGACTCGGAATGTGAATCTCTCAGAAAAGAGAGATGTAAATGTCTTAACAAATTTAAAAAACAATCTACAATCACTTAAAGAGTACCTCACTATTAGAAATAAGTACAATGCCACTTGCAAAGAAAAGGAAAACACTATTTGGAGCAGAAAAGAGCCATTATAGAAATAAATATAAATGATTCAAAACGTTTTTGGACAGAGATAAAACATCTAGGCAGCAAAAAAAATAAAAGAAATATTATAAACATCGATGATTGGTTCAACTATTTGAAATCATTACTAACTTTCCCTGAAAATAATTACAAACAAAATTTAGATGAACACGAACAAATCCATCCCAATTCTGAATTTGTATCTAATATTTTAGATTTCCCCATCAAGAGAGAAGAAATACTAGAAAGCATTTAGCATATAAAATGTAACAAATCCCCAGGTATTGTTAAGATAATTCCTGAATTTGTTTAAACATTCATTTGATTTACTAATTCCATACCTTGATATTGTGTTTAATGTTATGTTTGAAAGCGGCCAATTCCCTGAATAATGGTCAACAGGCATTATTGTTCCTATCCATATAAAGGGTGACCGGAATAACCCTAATAACTATCAAGAAGTAAACCTTCTCAGTATATTCGGTAAAATATTTACTTACATCATAAATAAAGGGTTAGTCTACTGGGCAGATGCAATGGTAAAAATGTATGAAGGTCAGGCAGGTTTCCGGGAGGTTTATTCAAATATCGATAATATTTTTATCCTTCAATAACTAGTGCAAGTATATCTTAATACAAAAGGTGGTAAGTTCTATGTACTCTTTGTTGACTTCTCAAATGCATTCGATTTCGTCTAAAGAAATAACTATTGGGTATCTTACAAGCACATGGGATAAGTAGTAAAATAAACAAACTTTTGGGTAGTATTTATGATAATGTTAAAGTATGTGTTAGGAATAATAATGAAATATCGGAAACTTTCTTTAGCATCTTAGGTGTTAGACAAGGTTGTAGTTTGAGTCCTGTCTTGTTTACATTCTTTATAAATGAACTAGCAACCCAGATCAATGACGATTGTACTGATGGGATACAACTACATCCTGATACTACTACACATATGTTTCTTCTACTCTTTGCAGACGATATTGTATTGTTATTAAGTACTATAAAAGAGTAACATTAACAAATTGACAAACTGGAAACATATTTTGATCTCTGGAAAGTATTAGTTAACAGAAAAAATGGTTATATAAAAGAGAACAGTTAGAAACCACTTCGTTTTATAAATATTTGGGTGTATATTTTACAAAAAACCTTTCATGGTCAAAACATACAAAGTTAGCATCATTACAAAGAAAAAAGGTCTTAATGAGCATATTGCAAAACACCAAAGTATTGAGGGATATGTCTTATAAATAAAATAAAAATATAGTTTATGTTAAAATAAGCCCTTTTCTATTATATGGTTCTGAAATTTGGGGCCTTCACATTTCTGATGATATAGGGAAGGTACATTTATACATGTGTAAGCAATTTCTTGGGGTTAAGATTAATATATGCAATAATATGGCATATGAAGAATGTGGAAGGTTTCCATTATATGTATTGTCTTTTACCAAAGGAATAAAATATTGGCTAAGATTGGTTAATCTTGTAGATTTGCCAAAAAATGTTATGATATGATGAAACTTTATGACAACAATGGTATCAAAAATTGGTTTACTGATGTAAAAGAATTATTGTCTAAAACAGGTTATGAACATGTATGGTTGAATCAGAATGTCGAATCTCATTCACGTTTCATCTTGTCATTAACACAAAGGTTAAATATATATTCATCTTCAAAAATGGACTGTATCATTAAATCTGTCGCCGAAATGTAGGTACTATGAGTTATGTCATTGTGCTATTGTAAAAACAAATATCTGGCATTTGACTGATTGACTAAACCAGTTCAGGCAATCAGTCTTATGAGAGTTCCCATTTTTCAGTCACTTCGCTAAATGACTGAATATTTCAGTGTGTGTGTGTGTGTGTGTGTGTGTGTGTGTATGTGTGTGTGTGTGTGTGTGTGTGTGTGTGCGTGTGTGTATATATATATATATATATATATTACTACCTTAATTTATTTAGTGGCGTCCTTCACATCGGCACAACTGAGTCGATTCTGGCTATATATAGCATGCCTATTTGCAAATAAACATTAGTGCTGTGGAAGACAAACAGACGTCATTTTTATTGATTTAAATTTTTGTTTACTTAGATTTGCTGTTTTCATTCTATATGTTAAATACTAAACAAACAGAATAAGTACCAAAATTAATATTCCGTGGATAAATTCTCTGAAAGGATTCTGTCTGAGACTTTATCTGCGTTTTTTGTAACTTATTTTCAAGTGTTATTTTTTACGTTACCTACACAAACACTTTTTAAGGACTCTGTCAATTTATGTAAATGCAACACCTAGGTTTGGTTGTATATATATTTTGCAACATTAAAATATAACGTACTCGAGTGCATAGGCTTTACATGATATTTCTCACACGTAATAGTCTGAAAGCAATGATAAAAACACAAAGTCTCATTTTTATAAAAATAATTTTGCGTTACCTACATACGAGGCGCGTTCAATAAGTTTTACAACTTCAGCATAAGACCAACTCGCAAATTATTTTTGTCACTTTTATTTTTCAATATAATCACCTTTTATCAAAATGCACTTGTTTCATTTGTCTTTCATGCATTTTATTCCTTTTTCAAATAAGTCTTTTGGTTGGCCCCCTAACCACGCCTCTGTGGCAGCCTTGACTTCCTCGTTATTTATGAATCGTCTTCCTCATAGGGCGGATTTCATTTGTCTGAACAGGAAATAGTCACTGGGGGCTAAGCTGGGTTGTAGGGTTGGTGGTTGAACTGTTCAAATCTGCACTCACGTAAGGCGATCCGTGTAATTCTCGATCTACGAACGAATCATTGGCATGCTATAGCAGAACACCCCGTGTTAACATCCCTCAGCGTTTCAGGCGGATAGATTTCCGCAGTTCCTTCATTAAAATTGCATAAAACTGTCCATTGATTGTAGTTCCTGGTGGCAGATAATATGTAATACAAGTAATATGCCTCTTGCATTCCAAAATCAGCTGGCGATCTTGAGAACTGAGGTTTCTAGGAACCCATCTTGCAGATATCTTTGGCATACCAAGACGATCATGAATTATGGTTTCAACTATACCAACTGATATTTGGAACTCTCTAGCAAGTTCGGTCAGACATAATTCTTCTTTCGGTGGCGGCAATAGTTTCAGATTGGGTAGCATCTGATGGCCTGCCTGACCGTGGGTCATCATCTATGGACTCCTTGTAACCAAAGACAAATAGTCGGGAGCATCCTTACTCATTACAGTAAGCATGCAATCATGGATTGTTTTTCGGTTTGCATCCCTCCTCGGCGAGGAACTTTATTACAGCGCGTTGTTCATGTTTAAGAGAATCCAAGTGACTGAAGCTATATAATCTAACTTATTGTTGTCTCTAGACAATGTTATGACACTTGTCAGCATGATGTTGTGACAGGTGTCAAATCTTTCACAAGTTGGCCTTGTTTATGTAAACATAAACCCTTAAGTTGCAAAACTTATTTAACGCCCCTTGTACATCAATAAATATGTTGCTGTTGTTACATGCAAGACAACTAGTGAATGATAGCACAAATTTAAGTGGAAAAAACCATATGCTACATGGGTGCCAAATCTAAATATTTTTAGTGCTGTGTTTACAAATATATCGCACAAAATAGTCTGCATTCGTAAATGTTACCTGCTAGTATACACAAACTAGTGGTATTAAAATGGTTTGGAGGAGCTATCTACTTTTGTGAAATGAGGGGCAGTAACAAATCTTCCCAAAGGGGATCAGAGGGCATCTTTATGATAAGTGTATTTTGAATATTTTGGTAAAAATGTATATAAATAAACCCATGACACAATAGCATAGAGTGGATATGACCACCTGTTACACCTATCCAACTTAACTGTAATTGAAAATCTTTATGCTATGTTTTAGAAGAATAGCCTTAAACTGCTTGTAGTATTGACACTTGGGGTATAATTAGTAACATGATGGATTTACTTGAATTTTCCCGACTTTATGCACGAGGTATTTGTAAGTAACATGTATTTGTAGTTAACAAATTTTAATAGAGAACTTAATTACAGCTACTATTTATTGTGCAAGAAAAGTATTGCAGATCACAAAAAATTATAAGGTACGGGGTACTCAGTCTAGCAATGAGTGAAACGTTTCCTTGAAATGTCAAATGACTACATAAGTAGTAGGTAACTTGTGTTTGTAGTTAAACTATGTGAGTGTGAGAGTCTACATTGTAGCAGTTGTTATTACAAAATATGGAAAATAAAAGTAGACATATAGTAGATTATAGACACGTAGTGTATTGATTGTGTTAATGATACATTTATCTGTACGAACTGGTATTGATCATAGTCCTTCTGGGTCATTCGTAGAAGATATAACTTGGAGATGCTTTGAGTGTACTTTTATGCATCGATCAAGATCTAAATGGAAATAGGATAGATAAAGGTGTGGTCTACCAAATTCTATTCTCTGCAAAATAAATCTCCCAGATGCAGGGGGCAAATATGTCCTTCTGACACTCAACCTGGAAATCGAATGAAAGCTGATGAACTGCACATAATCTACGGTCATCGAAAGGACAAAAAGTAAAGTGAAGAGGGAACAGTTCAGAAAGATATAAGCATGTTGTTCTTAGTTACATTTGCTCAATACCTACAAAAGATTTGTTACTTACCAAAAACATACGACAAATCAAGTACAGTTTTATTACTTGAAGTGTTTGCAATGCTATTTCTACGAATACGATTGTCAGTTGGTACATTTAAAACAAATAAATTCTTTCTTTCATTGTTAATCCATAAATTAAAAATGTAAAAAATTGAGCTTAGACTTCTGAAGGCTGATCAACTTTGGAGAGATTACATAGAGAAAATTAACTGTAATTTCAAGTGCAGAAGCGAATTTATTTTTTTTAAATGTATATTTTAGCTTCTTTTTTAGTTACTATTTTTTTTAAATGTTACCTGCACAAGTATTATGTTTAAAAAATACATTTAAAAAAATCTCAATGTAATATCAAATTTTTGTAATACTGTTTTTGTTAATACAATTATGGGTGACACATTCCAAACAATTGATTTGTTTGTGTCCCGTTAATTGCCAAAAAGCTTGGTTATAAACTGATCAAAGCTACTTGTAAAATTGATTAACTATGCAATAAATACAAAGAGAGAAAATCAGAGGGTAATTTAAAGTCTAGAAAGCGGTTTTCCGATAATTGTAATTCTTCTTTCAAATAAGGTTCTTTGTTAAAAATAGTTTTCAGTTTATTTTCAGAACAATGTTATCTACAAATATATTAAATTTCTTTCGAATACATATAACTAGCAAAATAGTTCAAGCATTTTGAAAGATTTTGACATGCTTTCTTTGAATAGAAATGTCTGTTGAAACATTTTATCAATAACATTTACAGGGTATTGATTTTAGTTCTACTTTCACCTGTCATGAAACTAACTATTTTTAATATATATATATATGTATGTATCTTTTCATCTGATTAGGCCGTTAGTGTTCAGTATGTGGCTAAATGGTACATCCTAACGGTTGTTGATTAGGCCACAAGGTACCCTGAAGTAGCTTTACCCCAGATAGAAAAAGAGTATATTGCAGAAGCATTCAATTTGTTGGATAAATTTAGTCGTGTTGGTGTCCCCAAGGAAGTATTGTCAGATTTCGGAACTCAGTTTGCCTTAGGAGTTATGAAAGAGTTGTGCTATTATCATCCATGTAAAACGATTGTGTCTGTTCAAAATAGTTGTCCAAATAGGGGACTACGGCTGTACGAAAGGTCGCATCTTGATATTATTTGTTATTCAGGTCGCCACGAATGGTCACGAAGTCTAATTTACAGTCAAAGGAAACACATCCCCATGCAATGACTAAACCACCACAACACGCTAATGACTTCTAAATGTTTTTAGTCAACAGTATGTACACACACTCTCAACAGTATGTACACACACTCTCAAAAGTATGTACACACGCTCTAAACAGTATGTACACACACACTAAACAGTATGTACTCACACTCTCAACAGTATGTACACACGCTCTCAACAGTATGTACACACATACTCAACAGTATGTACACACACACACTCAACAGTATTGCACACACTCTCAACAGTATGTACACACCCTCTCAACAGTATGTACACACACACTCAACAGTATGTACACACACTCTCAACAGTATGTACACACACTTTCAACAGTATGCACACACGCTCAACAGTATGTACACACACTCAACAGTATGTACACACACTCAACAGTATGTACACACGCTCTCAACAGTATGTACACACACTCAACAGTATGTACACACGCTCAGCAGTATGTACACACACACTCAACAGTATGTACACACACTCAACAGTATGTACACACACTCAACAGTATGTACACACACTTAACAGTATGTACACACACTCTCAACAGTATGTACACACACTCTCAACAGTATGTACACACACACTCAACAGTATGTACATACACTCAACATTATGTACACACGCTCTCAACAGTATATACACACACTCTGAACAGTATGTACACACACACTCAACAGTATGTACACACACTCAACAGTATGTACAGACACTCTCAACATTATGTACACACACTCTCAACAGTATGTACATACACTCTCAACGGTATGTACACATACACTCAGCAGTATGTACACAAACTGTCAACAGTATGTACACACACTCTCAACAGTATGTACAGATACTCTCAACAGTATGTACACACACTCTCAACAGTATGTACACACACTCTCAACAGTATGTACACACACACTCAACAGTATGTGCACACACTTTCAACAGTATATACACACACTCTCAACAGTATGTACACACATTCTAAACTGTATGTATACACACTCTCAACAGTATATACACACACACTCAACAGAATGTAAACACACACTCAACAGTATGTACACACACTCTCAACAGTATGTACACACACACTCAACAGTATATACATACACTCTCAACGGTATGTACACACACACTCAACAGTATGTACACAAACTGTCAACAGTATGTACACACGCTCTCAACACTATATACACACACTTGACAGTATGTACACACACTCTCAACACTATGTACAAACACTCTCAAAAGGATTTACACACACCCTAAACAGTATATACACACACTCTCAACAGTATATACACACGCTCTCAACAGTATGTACACACACTCACAACCGTATATACACACACTCTCAACAGTATGTACACACACTCTCAACAGTATGCACACACTCTCAACAGTATATACACACACTATCAACAGTATATACACACACTCTCAACAGTATGTACACACACTCTCAACAGTATGTACACACACTCTCAACAGTATGTACACACACTCTCAACAGTATGTACACACACTC
>JAULCD010591339.1:0-13380 GCA_032361085.1 Calliostoma canaliculatum
ATCTAAAACTAATTACGTTTTGCTGTTGAAAACCTGTCCTGTGGTAATTTGTTTGAAAGAGCTTCTTGAGAGCTCTTTCAAACAAATTACCACAGGATAACAATCTCACTAAAACCAGTCCTACTGCTCTGCTGCACTTTCTCCACTCTGCAGTAGGATCTGAGAGTCACCCATAGAAGGTCGTGTCCAACTGACCTTTCAACGACAATTCAATTTTAACCAATGGATTGAAGCTTCTTTCGGTATTTCGGTGTTGGCTATAAGAATTTAAAAGCGTAAGCCACGCCCCGCTGCTTACATGATCGTGTAAGCGGCTCACTGATTGGTCGCGTCAGGGGTTAACTCTCAGATCCTACATGCAGAGTGGAGAAAGTGCAACGGGGCAGTAGGACTGGTTTTAATGAGATTGCACAGGATAGGTTTTTAACAGCGTATTCAGATTAGATTTTGTGTGCTGAAATTGACAAATGATGTCGTCAGCACTTTAAGGGTTAAACTATGACCACCTTACGCTGTTGCAAAACAATCCACTGGTGATTGGTGGTTTGAAAGAGCTCCCATGTTTCTTCATGTGTATGTATATCACCAATGTCTATTTATGTTTGTGTATATGCTTAACCAATTGTGTCATTAACTAACTCAATAAATCAAATCCTTTTTTATGTTGTTATGTTATTTGTGTCTTGCAATCTAGAAATGTTATGATAGATGGTATGGTAGATTACTGAATCTACAGGGAATAGTAAAGTGTAACTCTCGCAGTGCTGAATTAATTTTAGAAACTGTAACCACCTTGTTCTGTTAAAACCCTATCCTGAAGTAATTTGTTTAAAAGAGCTCATTCAGGAGCCCTTTTAAACAAATTATTACAGGACAGGTTTTAAACAGCCTAAATTGGTTGGAATTTGGACACTGAAAAGAGCAAATGTTGCCTTTTAGCACTTGAAGGGTTAATTTGAAATAGAACTGTTTCTCTTGCAGGGCAATGTAAGTCGTATGGAGGTGAATGGATCGGTGAACATGAAGAATTTCCTGATTGGCAATCCCCAGATAAAGATTGCTGTGAATGAAGATATGGTCATAAACAAGGAGGGACAGATTCAGGGTGTTTTTTTTTAAATATTTCATAATAAAACCATTCGTACAGTGTATATTCCAAACAGATAGCTCTTTATCCCCAGGCATATAAAAAAAGGGCATATAATGCCCATCCGTCCGAAATGATTTCCGAAGCAGAACTTGATCAATCAGGTTCTAAAGTGGTGCCTTTTGCTATTTTGGGAATTTTGTAATTTTCAATGATTTATTAATGTAATCAGTGAAAGGTTTTTCATTAAAATAATCAAGTGTGAATGTTTCTGTGTAAAAATATGAGTATAAGTGGAATTCGGGGCATGGGAATTTTCAGCAGATCAGCTGATTTCAACTGATAAATTAAAAATTATTTCTTCATAAAATGTAACAAATCAAACAAATTTTGGCCATATTTGGAAAAATTCAGCTATTTTTTCGTTTTGCTTTTTTCATCTCTGAAAACTAAAGACTCGCTGTCGATATTTCTGTGTAAGAAGTACTGTATGTATATTTCTTCTTGCTGAACTGATAATATATGGATGTAGTATTAGTTTCTATGCCTGAATTTGGGTAGTACACAATGATTGTTTTAAAAGCATATTTAATGACACTTGACATTTTCTTTGCAGGATTTGGGCAAAATGTACAACTTGAAAGATGCAGTTTTCATCAGTGTGTAAAACTTGATGAGTTTGAATCTGATAGAATTCTTAAAGTTTATCCACCTACAGGAGAGGTGAGTTTTAAACTTTGACTCAAGTCATGTTTTAAATACATGCACACAACTTTTCAGGCTTTTTATTGTGTAACTCACACCTCAAACTTGAGCTGAAGTCATTCCATAAATACATCACTGTGTCATATACTGTGACATACCCTATACCTTGATGAGGCATAGTGTATCTAACTTTGATCAATGTTATTTCATAACAATACAATCATGTTTTACCTTACATCCAGCCTTACACATAGCTATAATTCCTCCCATGTTGTGATGAAGAAAAGCCTGCCCCCTTTGTTGGTTGTCGCAATGTCATCCACATCACACTTTTCCTATAGCTTCTTGCCGACCAGTCGTGTTTTGGAAAGTGTCCCGAAGTTGAACTTTGTAGTTCAATTTCACCGAGTTGTTTCTCACTGAAGTGAATTGATGAACTATCTTTTTATGAAGTGTAATTTCTTCCCTTGTGTGAGTGTTTCTTGTTGAACTGCTTGCCATTTGTCGGACATGCCTCAGTGTGACAACTGCCGTGAGAAGTCCATTCATGATAGCATCAGTGGTGACTAAACTGTTTGGAGAAACAAAATTTGACAACTTGTTCGGCTTGCTGAACTTTTTGTTATTTTGCGTAGAGCTTCTGACAACTACAAAGACAGTTTTGCCACGAAACAGAGTTTACATGACCAACCTGCTGACAATGTTTCTGTTCGCGCTTTTCCCTCATAGCTAAAATTGTTAAAAGAGCAGGACAAAATCATGAATGATACTGCCCTGCCTGGTGTTTCGTGTGATAGAAAATCACGCAAATCTTTTAGACAGCCTTAAGAAGCTGAGAGCTTCACGCTTGCCTGTGCGGTCTAAGAAGAGAAAACAGCTATTCCGCCAGGTGCTGCCATGTTGTTGAATCGGTTGTTAGGTCACTTGATATGAGTTGTCTTGATTCTTTTTATAGCCAGACGGCTGACATGGGTGTTTTCAGAGAGAGCATGTTTCTTGGGATTGTGAGTCATCTAAAGAGCCGTCTCTAGAACATTATCTTGAGCACGAGCTGTCTCAAGAACTGCATTGAGACCGAGAGTCGTCTTGATGGCCATATTGAGAGCATGAGTCGTCTCGACAATCGTATTGAGGGTCTGCTCCTCTGCCTATCGTGATTTATCTCGTGAGTCACTGTGCGGAATGAACAACTACCTGTTGATGACTTTTAGTGGGATTATTCTTATACAATTCATTCCCCTCCTCCTGCTTACAATAGTCTAATTCCGGCTATATATTGACCGCCCATGTCGTCTACATCTTTGTCTACAAATGTAGTGTTGCAGCCAAGTCAAATTTTCTGATGATGCTGTACCTCTGGCCGTTTAAGATGTCGTCTCCTGATTGAGGACGAGTATCCGTGGTGTCCACCTAGGAATTCAGAAATTGGGTGGACGACCAACTTCTTTCTAGAGTTTGACTCTGCTATGTCTGACACGCCGGGCTTCAAACTGGGGGATTCATCTTCTGCTGTAACCTTGCCACTTCCGCCGGCACTCTCAAAGTTTGCGACGGATAAAAATAAATTCTATTGACATGGAGCTCGCGAAACAGGTGCCCATAAATGTTAACCTGTTGTTTGACAAGAGGGTGTCTACTGTCAAAGTAAAAGAAGTGGCGTGACACTCGTTACTACCATTGGCTTTGTTGCCACACTTAAGCGAATGCTTGGCGTTGTTTTACTACCATCGTGACCAACTTGATGAGCTTGACAATAAGACTTGAATAGCGAAACAACTACTCATGCTTCCGAGCCATCTTCATTGCCACCTTGAGTGGTGGTTGACCCTGTTGAATGTCTTTGTCAGAGTCCATCAACTACCAGGGCAGGACTCACTCGCACACCCTGCTCAGTCAGACGTTATGCTCCCACTCCTTGTATCTAACGCTTCAGCTGGCAACAAGAGCACGGCACATACCAGGGTAAAAAAATGTGATAATGGACATACATGTATTGTCTTGGATGTTTCCAACAGACTGGTCTCTACATCTAACCACTTTCAAACCAATCACGACTCTGGGGTGAACTCTTCAGATCGAACTGTTCACAACATAGCTAAACAACCAGTTGCCACTGTTTGTACCGAGTCCGACAGCTTGGGACCATGACGCGCTGGCAATATGATTGGATTGCCTTTAATACTAGAAAATCAGACAGACAACGCCGCTTTGTCTGATTTTGGTCACACTTTATTTGCCCTATACTTGCTCTATTTGGTTTTCACAGCTCAGCTAAACATTGCGCTTCATCCACCCCTAGCTCTTCCACATTGGCCCTATTTCCTGATCCATCCTTACAGCAACGAGCTACCCCCAAGAATTGCAAATTACAATCTTCACACCTGGAATCGTAAAGGCTATTCTACTCGTGCGGCAACAGTCGTATGCAATGCTCATTAGGCTACTACCCATAGCCTTTATAACAATAAGTATACGTTGTTCACTATCTTTGTCAAACACAACGGCTTCTTGCCTTCTTGGCTTCATCGCCGCTGGTTGCTGACTTATAGGTTACTTACCGGTATGTTCGTTTCATGAACTCAGGGGTTCCACATTGGGAACCTATCTTGCTGCTATAGGTTTCGGCAGCTTCTGGGATCAGTCTCATAAAGGTGCCTGAACTTCAAAAGCTTCAAGAGGATCCGTCACGTAAATTGTGACCTCCCATTTAGGACTTCAACATGTTATGAGCGATGTTTATGAACTGGACAGAGTTTCGTTTGAGTTGTGAACTCACAAAACGCTGTTTCTCCTAGCTCTAACCACTGTGGCTAAAATATCTGAGACTCATGTGCTCAATTTCGACCGTGTGCGTTTCGATCAGTGTGATCACAGACAAGTTCACTTTGGCTTACACTCTGGATTTTTAGGGGGCATATTTTTTGTTTATCACAATATTTTGTATTTCACACAATAACATTCCTCATACCCCAGTGAGACATGGTGGAACTACAAAAACTGTTGTGTATATGTGACAAAATGATCTTCGGTCCATGACACATAGTTATGTTGATAAAATTATTTATTCTTCAAAAACAATGTTTCGTTATTTTAAATCATGTAAACTTTACATTTAGTTGTTTTTTTCAGTTTTCAGTAATGACCTACAGTACAAGTGGTGAAATTCCAATAACACCCCCCATCAGAGTTAGGACTGTCATATCTGATATCAAAGGAAGCAGGTATTGATCCTATAGATTTATTTTTTTATCCCCCGCAACACGTTTTGCAGGGGGTATTAAAATGGACTCTATCTGTCCGACCATGCAAATTTTTCATTTTCTGGAGCAGAACTAGAAACCGTTCAAAAATGTTCAACAAAATTTTGTAGATCAATCGTGTGCTAAAGTGGTGCCTTTTGTTATTTTGGGAATTTTGTGATTCTTTTTTTTCTTTGTTTCCATGGAAACACTTTGTCTCAAAAAAGGGTGCATTTTGTTTCCAGAGCAGAACTCGAAAACCGTTCAATATTTTTCAACAAAACTTTGCAAGTAGATCAATTAGGTGGTGAAGCGGTGCCTTTTGTTATTTGGGGAATTTTGTGATTTCTATTTTCCTCAGTTTCCATGAAAACAGTTTTGACTTTGTCTCAAAAAGGGGTTTCATTTCGTTTTCTGAAGCAGAACTCAAAAACTTTGGATTCATTATTTACCATTGTGGGGGATATTGATGACTTTGTCTTGTTCTTTAAATCATTTTGAAAATTAAGAATTTACATGATCAGATAAATATAAGTCTACAAACCAAAAAGAATGTTAATTTTTCTCTATTTTGCTTCATTTTATTTATATTTTTTTTTTGGGGGGGGGGGTGCCCCCCCAGTGAGTAAAACCAATGAAATGCTTCTTTGATTTTGTCATTGCGATGAATTTTAATTGTGATAATTTAACTTTCAGAGATATTGATGTAACTTTAAGAATAAAATGTGAAATGCCAGCTAACTGCCATGCTGTATATGTTACTGTGAAGATGAAAGTTCCTAAGATCGTCACAAGGTAGGTTATGCGATAAATACTACCTGAATATTAATAATAAATAGTGTCATTATTTCATAATAAAAAAATATATAATGTGTTGTGTCCCATGTCAGAGTGTTACTTTTGATATACACAGGAAGTTTCAAACTCCTGCAAAGTAATTATGTTAAACTAAAGCCCTGTTTAAATTCAACCATTTGTCCCCGGGGGTTAACATACATTCCCCAACTCAAAATAGGTGGGGAAAATTGTGTATATTTACTCCTCTGGGGCAAATTTGCCTTGGGAGGCAAAAGCGTTTATATTTATGACAAAATTTGCATTCAGGGGTATTTTTGTCCTTGAGGGCAAAGGGTTGCATATAAACAGGGTCTTATGGACTGGTCATTTATGAAGGGGGTGGGGCTTCATAAACACTTGTAATTTATTGTGTGACCCTCCCCTAAGCACAATTTTAAACCTTTTTGATTTTGGTAGCGTAATTGTTTTCATGACCCTCCCCGAAGATATGGGAGTTTTTCATGACCCACCCTGCTACACTGTCCTATTTTTGTGTGACCCTTCCCTGAATTCCTCTGACCCACCCCGCCACACACCCACCCCTATAATAAATTACCAGTCCCTAAATACATAGGACATTTTAATATATTGAGCCATGTGAATGCAATAAAATGAAAAATTAACCTAATAATAAAGTGTTATATGGGCACTGATGCCAAGAATGTGAATACAATTAACTCTGCATATTGCCTCCCTTTGTTTAAGTATGTCGCAGAGTGGGACCAATCAAATGGCAGAGTTGAACAAACAGGAGAGCTTGATATCGTGGAGGATGAAGAAACTTCCTGGTGCATCTGAAACCATCGGTAGATTCAGGGTAATGTACCCAACACCAACTTACAGTGCTGTTTAATGGCAGAATCCATACATGTGCATTTCATTTGATTAAAACCTGTCCTAATGCTTTGTTGCGCTTCCCCCCACTTTACGTTAGGATCTGGGAGCGTCTGACAAGAAATTATGACAAATTGATCCCTGAATGAACAAGTCGGCGCACTGCCTACAAAATCGTTCAGTATAGTGTCTGTTGCTTTCTCTTTTGAATTCTTAAAGCCAACACTGTAACGCCAATTAAAAGACACAGCACAATGTGGTCATAGTTCGAAGTCAAGTCGACATGAATTCAGTGCATCAAGGGCTAGTTAGGTTGGTGTCTGAACATCTATAAACAAGAAACAGGTCCTTATGTTTCTGCTTTAGTCCAAATGAGAAAGTGTTGTGGTTTCATTTACCTGACATTGCACACAAATAGGTGCTGACCCTAACTTTTTTTTATCGTCAAGATAACCCAAATTTCACATAATATCATTTACTACTCCTGCAAACTAGAATTTGTAGTCAAGAAAATTACCTATCTATAATTTTGAAAAGATGTCTTTGGAGCCACATCATATTTTCTATGCCCGATGAATATAAATTTAGACTGTAATATAATTCACAGTTTGAAATGTCTGATTCAGACTAGAGACCATTCATGGCAAGGGTGGATTGAGGATTTTTTTCTGATGATAATTTACAAACAGTGATTCCATTCCTTAAATATTGTGTACAGCAACAACACATGTACGAAATCAATAACCTGGTATGTTTGTGCAAAATTGCTGAACATAAAAACATATTTACCTTGTGACAATTAAAGTTTAATAATCACTTCAAAATTTTGTCAACTTTCAGTTGATCTGCCAGGGAGGAGAGAAAATAAGCAAGAAGGAGTTAGGTCCTATTGTAGTGGACTTCGAAGTGTCGGGCTACACCAGCACCGGGTTCCAGATCCGCTTCATGAGAGTATACGACCAGGATCGTTCCTACGTGCCATTCCGATGGATAAGATACATCACCGTTTCAGACTCATTTATTGTCAAAGTTTGATTTATTTGAACTCTTTAACTGCTGTGTTGATTTGAGCAGGACTTAAAACTGTGACCCCCCTACCCCTCTCAGTTAAAGATGTCTTGGATGTCAACCTCTGGTTTGTTCATAAGTTCACGACATTTCGGGACATATGCTTGCTCCTTCACCTGATGAAGGAGCAAGCATATGCCCCGAAACGTTGTGAACTTACGAACAAACCAAAAGTTGACATCCAAGAAATCCTTAACTATGTACTATCACTTCTAAATGTTCCTTAGAGGAATGTGACCACCTTGTGCTTTTGAAAACCTATTCTGTGGCAATTTGTTTAAAAGAGCTCCTCAGGAGCTCTTTTATACAAATTACCACAGAATTGGTTTTCAACAGCTTATTTTGGCTGAAACTTAGATGTTCAAGTAGTCCCTTGTTGTGACTATCACTTTAAGGGTTAAGAGGCTAACCTGGTTACTTGACACTAAATGTTTAAATATTGAGTGGAAGTGACTTTTAATGACGAAATAAATATGCTTACTCAGCTGATGTGAAGATGGTGTTTTGGAACGGATGGTGTTTTAGACTAAAGATTTTGTCAAGTAATTAAAGGTAATCTTATCATTGTTGCAGGTAAAACGTTACTGGTACATACATCAAATCATTCCTCTTCAGACACATTGCTGTCATGTTTTGGCTTACGCAGAGCATTTTGATTAAAACTTTGTTTCATTTACAATTATATAACATAATAAAAAGATTCATTCACTGTGAAATATAAAAAATAATTGTGTCATGGTTGTAAAACATGTTAGATGTTGGTATTGGAGGCAAATAAACACCTAAGTTTAGTTGACTAAAAAATCTAAAGATTTAGTAAATTTTGTTGTAGACAAAGAATCTACTTCAATGAAAAAAAATGCACTTTTTAAACTGCAGCAGTATGAACAATAATCGAAATGGGGGCGTTTGCCAAGTGCTTTGCACAATTGACCAAAAGATTAAAGGTTTGAATCCTGATTCTGTGCTCAGTGTCATTCTGTGTTGGAAAACATGAGGAAATAGTGCAGTGCTGCAACATAGTAACACTTTTTGTTTTTAGATACCAACTGAAGTTCTCGGTTTCACTGCATCACAAAACTGCATTGGTGATGCAGGCTATTTTTTTCTACAATGAACTCTACCGGTTGTTGACACTGTTAAACCCCTTTGATGGTCAGAAGTGTTTAGTTTATTGTCAACAGTCATGACCTGTTGAGATTGTATTATTTACCCTCATAATTGTCGTTAAGGTGATTATTTTAAATAAAAAGTGCAATATGACTTTGAGTATGTTGTTGATTTTGTTAGGAGCAACACGCATGACAAATTGATTTTGAGTATGTTGTTAATTTGGTTAGGAGCAACATGCATGACAATATGACTTTTTAAACGTTAGAAGGTTAGACTACACATTACACACGTCTTCTATACCAGGTATCAAGTTATACTGCTGGGTGAGCAAAGGCGCATTTCGAACAAAGCCACTTGCCTATTGTGACACCTTTTTAACCTGTGTCTCTGTGTGGGGCAGGGCACATAATCTAGATACTCTCAGGAATCAAACAGGCTGAGCGGGTCACCCATCCGGTAACAATCTAGTCCCGACGTTGCTGAACTTTGCCTGACTGTGATCAATTGTGCGCCACCAAGTAGTAATTTGTATGTACACAAGCTGCCAAGGACATTGGGGTATAAATTCCATAATTGCAGTGTATGCACAACAGTTTTTTAAACTGAATTTTAGTACCAAGCTCAACAGTTGACAGTGCTCAAAGTCCAATCAAAATATCCTGTGATAATTTGTTTAAAAGAGCTCCTTATACAGGATAGATTTTAAACAGCACACGGTAGTCAAATTTTCAAATTGTTCTAAAGTCAGTTTAGCAATCTAAGGGTTAAACAAAAGGAAATTCGTAGACTTGATTTAATGATTGTCACCTCTGACAATACTTGTGCCATACGATATATTTTACGAGTGCTTCTGAACATAAAGTTGCCTTGATTAAAACCAGACTTTTTGTTGCGTTGCGCTACTTATACTCTACACTGCATGTAATAGGCAATGTAGAGCAGCGCAACTCAACAAACAGTCTGGTTTTAATATTATTGCCCATATTGGTTGCACTAATTACTCCCATTGTGCAGTGGTACACGCAGTTGAATCCGGATTTTACGCTTTTGGATGTCTAACTTTTGTTAGCTTTCGCCCAACCTAAAAGAAGCGGTTTACCAACGTAACCATGGAAGGAATCGAATCGTCGACTGGTTTATATAACGTTGCTGTATATATTATACATGCTAATTCATCGACAAAATAAGATATAACTAAAAAGAAAATAAATTGGGTTTGTTTTCAACCAAAGTGTATAATTATTTTCTTAATCTTGTTTTTTTTTAAAATATCTAAAGTTCTCAATATTATTTTAACCCTTCCAATGTTGTACTGTTTTCAGCGGGAGTTAAAACTGACCATATTGTACTGTTAGAAACCTCTCTTTTAGTTATTATTTGTTTTTAACAAGCTTACAAAGATATTTTGACACTAAAACAGTCACATGTTGTGCTCAGGTTAATTCCGTCACATATTTTAGGTCTTAGACCTTACGAATAATGTATCGTAGTGTAATGTAATACTTCTAAAATCAATTAATGTAGAAAATATCATGAAAAGCGTTTTGCGAAACCAAAGCAAGCATGCCTGTCCACAATCTCGTCAAAACCAGACCCTTTGTTGTGTTGCGCAACACTACATAATGTGCAGTGTAGAGCAGCACAACTCGACTAAAGGTCTGATTGTAATGAGATTGGTCTGCCTGTAAATGCTTAATGATTTCACACACACACGCGCGCGCGCGCACGCACGCACGCACGGGCACACACAAAAGTACACGTTTTAGGATATGTTGATTCAGTCAAATCAACCCCATAAACACGTTCACAATTCGGTAATAGAGCTTGCAAACGCATCTTTGGAGTGTCTGTCAGAAAATTCAGTGAAACCGACTTTGCACGTGCAATTTTGTGGGAAAAGAGTAGCCTAAGTCTGTGGGTTGTCAAACATCAATTTTGGAGAGACTTTTTCACGATGGAACAAGACTCGTCCGATGGCGGACATTTGCGGAATGCTCCAAGCCGGAACCGCACAACGAGAAATTGCTCATCGATTTAATGTCCATATAAGGAACGTCACAGCAGACTAATCACGCGAGAGACCGTTCCAGCAGTAGTTGATTACCTGTACCGGACCAAAGATAAAACTGGATTTGACACACGCACCTTCGGAACCGGTTCCAACTAGTAACAATCACGGCAGTAATAAACCCTGGTCGAAAGCGGATATCGTCGACGCTTACGGCGGTACGAGATCATTTCGTGACGTCCCGATATTAGCGTGTGAAGTTTGAATTTAACCCGACAACATTCACATGACAAATCCCTAGAACGGTCTTACAGTTTACAGACATTTCCATGCACGCACACAAAAAACAAACAAAACATCCTGTTTGTGTATCCCTGGGCCAACATCTCGCAAACCAGAACAAACATCGATTGGAAACCACATGTCAACGAAAGCAACACCGACAAATGCAAAGCATTGTTTTGAACCACTTTGAAGCTGTCACATTTAAGTCCAACTGAAATAAATTTAACCAACAAGGGTTAACAGATTGAAACAACGGGGCACGTGATTACGCCATCAGGATCTATACAACACATTACAACTGTATATATTATCGCCAAATCGCCAGCACTAAGCATCCCAATGCCTTAACCATTCGGCTACAAGGACTTCGCTGGTTAATATAAAGTGTCTGGATGCTCAGTGCTGGCGATTTGGTGCCGGACACTGAGGGAGTGTAATTCTAACATAGCAAAAAAGTGTGTTTGTCACTGTCTCAATGGCATAAACAAAATAGAACAAATGTCTGGGCCAATGTATTTTGTTGACTGTCAACATTGTTGTACAGCTGTGTAGATAGTGCACTTGGAAAAACGCTTGAAAGTGCACAGTTTACGACTTTGTGGCATTCCTAAACGAAATCCATTGTGGCAGCGTGCATAAAGTCATTGTAATAACGAGCTGATTTACAAAAAGCCTGGTCACATGATGAGCTCGTCGCCGTGCCCAAATCAAGTAAAGTGCGCATTTTCTAAAGAAAAACGTTTTGGTCATGGTTTCCGAAGCCGTAGCGTATAACGACAATTTTGTGAAATGTGTATAGAAGATCCATATAAAATTTAGACATATAGCATTCCTTGCTATGATTAATAACTTCAATTATATATCTTATGTTAAATATGTTGGTAAGAAATTAATTTGTTTATATTTGTTTACCTTCTGAAAAATCAACAGTTCACATTAAAACTATACTGATGCTATCGTAACTTCTAAAATCACGATTTCGTAAACAATTAAAGTAGCACAACCCATCATAGTTATATAATATATATCAAATACATTGTAAATATTTCTCATTGACAAAAAAAATAATTCCACACCAGTATCACTGAGCCTGGCAACCTTTGACAAGATCATGAACAATGCATGGTTGACCGATTCGTCCGACTTTTGCCGGAAGATGTCGACAACAGCCGAATGAATCTCAATGTGGAGGCCATTATGCACCCAGAGGCAAGACACCATGGACTGCAAAAACATCTGTCATCTTCCCTAGTTGTTCTATAGACAACAATTCCCGACCTGACAGTGCACACTGATGACTATTCGATGATGTGGGCCTCCCCGGTGCCAGGTCGAGGTGGGAGCACCATCAACCCGGTGTCATTTCTGTGTTCACGAGAACTGGGGCCGGGGAACTCTCAGCTGGGGCGATTGCTCCTGAGAAAGAGAGTCTCAGCTGCTAATAACCTGTACAGACGGGACCTCAAGTCGCACTATGGATGTGTCAATGCAATCGAGTTTTCACACGGAGGAGGGGAATGGATAATATCAGGTATAATCATGCTGTGACCAGCCGTGAGACATAACCTTTACGGGACAGCGATGAATATGGGACGGGCACCTGCACAAGTTTGTTTTGATTTTGTCGCAGTCACACGATGCTGCATGCCTTAGTGCTGACGTGGAACAATCGTGTCTCCGAATAAGTGTAACATGCGTAATGTCCATTTTAAGTTGGTAACAATTTTATGCATATGCTATGACATTTATGTAAATCATAATGACGTCATAATGTAATGATGTCACAAGTGCAGGGTAAACAATGCAGCACTATTAAGTATCATACAACATGCATGGTCTTTTCACTTTTCATATTGACACACATTTTCAAATCTTATAAATTTTATTTTGTTGAAATCCTAATAATACCATTCATTTTTGTAATATTTTAAAAATGAAATTAACTCCCCAAAACTTTTTTTAATATAGGTGGAGATGATCGAAGAGTGTTACTATGGAATGTTCAGCGTGCATTGTCTGATATTGGTTCCCCAGTCTCCATGAAGGGAGAACACATCAGCAACATATTTTGTCTGGCATTTGACCAGCATAACAACAAAATATATTCAGGAGGCAAGTTCATACAATTATTGATTATAAGGCAAAAAAAAAAATATGTTGTGGTTCCGATTACGTGACTGTGCCTCCATTATGGGTGCCGACCC